>JAJPUD010005221.1:0-132621 GCA_023553655.1 Myrmecobius fasciatus | reverse complement strand
CTCTCTCTCTCTCTCTCTCTCTCTCTCTCTCTCTCTCACACACACACACACACACTCTCTCTCTCTCTCTCTCTCTCTCTCCCCCCTCTCTCCCTCTCTCCCCCTCTCTTTTTATCATTCTGTGAATACTGTTTGCTTGGCTGTTAGGTAAAATAACTTGCCCTGGGTCACACAACTAGCAAATAGTGTCCGAAGTTAGATCTATGATTGGATCTTCTGATTTCAAGTCCAACATTGCATCCACTGTGTTATAGCTGAGAAATTAACGTAAATTTTTGAGTCTCAAAGGGAAAAAACCCTGGATAGTTCAAAACATTCTTTCTTAAACATAGATGTAATTGGCTTGTCCATTGTGGTATGGCACATTAGTGGCCAAACTACACCTAGCTCTCTATTGTGGCAGTGATCCTTGTGGTCTCTCAAGGACCCTCCTCAAATTCTCTTGGACTTAGAGAGGAATTGTCTCTCTGATGCCACTGAGGAAGTTAGTCAGCAAGTGAAAAGTTCTGCCCTGTAAGCAAAGTCCATAAGAACACCATAAGTAAGGCATTTCAAACGCCAGTATGACATGCTTCTAGGTTTCTTATATATTGTGCTCCTTAATTCAATTTCTGAAGCCTGGGAATCTTTAATCATTGTGGTGCTCTGGATGGAGCATTCCGCCTGGGGAGGTGATTAGTGAGCATTTTGGCTTTTCATCTCCAAGTTTGCTGTTGTTGTTATTCTTAGCTAATCCTTATGTGTAGTCCCTGAGAGGTAGGCTGGGTAATACTGCCACCCCACTTTATAGTAGAAGAGAAATATTGTGATAGGAGAAGAGTGACTTTGTCCAGAGCCACAAGAGTTATTAGCAGAACAAGAGTCCTACAGTATCCTGGGGTTTTTGTTTTGTTACTGATCTTTATAAAGAAATCCCCTTGAGAAATGGCCAGTTAGCTACTGGAAGCAAGGTCAGGGTATTCTGGTGAAAATATTGAATGAATCAAGGAAGTGAAGGAAAAGTTTTGTGCTGTCTTTCTTCTATGCCGAATCAGGTTTTTGAAGGAATTTTGTCTGAAAAGTCATAAAATCCCATTTGTCCTGACTTTGCTATTGACAAAAATGACAAAATCATTTGTCAACTGTTAGGACCATTTCAGAGGTGTTTGTTTTGAGGAGTTGCCTGATAATTTAGTTAGTCATTTCCCATTACCCCTTATCCACCCACTCACTCCCAACTTCACTGGATTTTGTAAATTCTGACTTTGTGGGGTCTATAACATTATATTACCCTCAATTCCATTATTCATATGTCTTACATAAATTTGAAATTTCCTTTTCTTTGCTTGCTTCCTTTCCCCCTCCCCATCATTTTCCCTTTTCCTCTTTCCTTCTTTAGGTGGGTACTAGATGATGCAAAGCCTTCTGGGCTGCATGCATTAGTACCATCTGCTAGGTATCCAGCCAGAGCCTGGGCTGTGGCCAGTGTTTTCACAGCTTTGTTCTCGGTGTCCCTGCCCTCTGTGTCTATGTGCAACACTGAACAGGTGCCTTACCAGTGTGTCTGTTTTTCCTGATGCACCCCCTCCTCCTGGCCAGGTCCAGCTTTGCAGTCTTGCCAAGAGAAGATTGAATGGGGAGCCGTACATTGGAGGGAGGATGCCTCCCGTTTGGGATCTCCCCTTTATGGCATCATCTCATCCTGAGTATTCTATAGGGAGTCCAAATACAATATGATCAAAACAGAACTCATTATCTTCATTGTCCTTCTAGACTTGTTTGTCCTCTAAATTTTCCTATTTTTGAATTTTTATTTTCAGTTTCAAGTTCTTTCCCTCTTTCTATCTCTTCTTTCATCAATTAAGAAGGCTAAAAGTATGATACCCATTATACATAGGAAGTCATGGATCATATTTCTGCATTAGCTATGGTCCCCTTACTCCTCCAAAAAAATAAAACAAGAAAAATACAGATATGTAATAAATGCTTTAATCTGTGGTCTGAGTTCATTATTGATTCTCTCTCTGGAGATGGATACTGTTTTATGTCATTAGTCCTTTGGAGTTGTGGTGAATCATTATATTGATCAGAGTTACTAAATCTTTCACAGTTGATTATCTTCACAATTCTGCTGTTACTGTATAGATTGTTCTTCTAACTCTGCATACTTCACTTTGCATCAGTTCATTTTAAGTCATTCCAGGTTTTCCTAAAACCATCCCTTTCATCATTTATTACAAAACAATAATATTTCATTATATTAATATATTATAATTTTTTACTATTCCCCCAAATGTGGATATTCCCACTGTTTCTGATTCCTTATTACCATAAAAAGAGTTACTATAAATCCCTATTTTTTGAGAGTATTATATAACCTCCAAGTCGCCCAGACTTCTATATCTGAGTAATTTTTAACTCTTCCATCTCTTACTCCCCATATCTATTCAGTTTCCAAATAAGTCTTGTCCATTCTATCTCCTTAATATTCTTGACATCTGTCTCCTCTCTTCTTTTGTGGAATTCTAGACCAGGCTTAACTCAGGCCAGTCCCTTGATTCACTATTGCTGTTGGAATGCTCTTGGACTATAAAATACAATAAAAGTCACTTTACTTATAATAAAGATTAATTACTTAAAACATATACTTCTCTTTTCAGACCAGCAAAGGAAGTCCCTGATTGCCTCCTCTTCCACCCCAAAACTTGCTTGAAGGAGTCTAATGGTGGGTAGTATAGTCAATAATAGCATATTTTTATATCAGTATATCAGGGAAAAGGCAAGGATGTTAGTATTGCAGGAATACCAAAAATATTGCTATAATCCCTCACTTTGATTAGGGGAACAACAGACTGATTATTTTTCCTGCCTTTCAGTGTGAGTTTATCAGATGTTTTCTTTTGATTATGGAGAAATGGAGCTAAAAGAAGCAAAAGATTGGCTCTGGATTGAGTTGGTTAGGGAGTAGAAGCCATGGAGGAAGGAAAAGGATTCCTTATGGTAATAAGGAATCAGAAACAGTGGGAATATCCATATTTGGGGGAATGGTCAAAAAGTTATAATATAGAGGTTGAGTGTGTAAAGAACAATATGCCTCATAATTTATCCTAGGACCATGCTAGTTTTAAACAACCAAGGGCGAAGAGAAGTCAAGGACCATGTTCTTTTGTGGATGTACTATAGAGGTTGGACTTTCTCACAAGTTCAATCTCCTTTTTAGAGTAAAGACAGAGTTTTTGATGGGCATTAGTTTGCTGATGAATGTGGAGTACATGAATCCAGGGAAGAGATGACCATACAAGGAGACCACACAGAGTCTGTGTATAATCCTTGATTTACTAGGATTTGGGGGGGTTTTCTTACATACTGGAATGGGAGAATAGGATCCTGAGAAATTTTGTTTCAATTTTCTTTTCAAGGATTTTGTTTTCTGATAAGGGAAAGGACTAAAAGGGCAACTGATTTAAAAAAAAAAAACCAAAAAACAAGAGTTCCAATAATATGGGAATTCTTAAAAATCCACAAATCTGAATGACTAGGGTTTGCTCTATTGGTTCAGAGGGCCCACATAACCTTCTTTTTCAGTGATGGATTTAGTTCAGGTGACAGTCTGCTGGACTCTAGGACTCAGAGAGAGAATTCATGTCTTCTTCTGACTCTGCTGTTTACCAGTTGGTTAACTTTGACAAATCTTTGGTCTTCAGTCATGAAGAATCAAACGATTGAATAACAACAGGCAATTTGAATGATGGAACAGAAAGCATTCTCATTAAATCTGAAAATGATTCCTTGCTAGAAGTGGCTAGCATTTTAGAGGAGATTAAAGATTACAAATGACTCCTAAAAAAGTTGGAGAAAGGATTTGTGACACAGTGGAAAGAAACCTGCATGTAGAATTAGTGTGTTTGAGTATGAATCTTACTTCTCTTATTTGTTGCCTATATGAACTTGGCCAAGTCAATTAACATCTCTAGACTTCAGAGTTCTTTGTTTGTAAAGTGAGGAGTTTGGATTGTATGATCCCTCAGCTTCTTCATAGCTTTAAATCTGTATCCTCTGAACCATAAATAAGCAGGATGGTGATCATCAGGGAAACATGTCATATTTAATGTACTCATAGAAGAAAGATTAGAACAAAATTCATGTATCTGGGTTGATTTTAGCCATTGTTCCCAACTCTTGATAACAGGGGACCAGTATTTCTCATTATATCTATATCTACATATGTATATCTATATATGTATATATATACACATCTGATAATCTTTATTTCTTTCCAAGTGTTTAGGCTGATAGGGATAAGAGTAGGAAATAAATTTGTGCTTTCATTGGTATAGTGAACTGGATAGAAAGCCTCTCCCTACCAATACTGGTTGCCATTTTTTCTTCAATTTATAGTTTTAGAGAGTTGGCTGAAAGGTTAAGTGATTTACCGAAGGTCCAGTATGTGTCAGATGTGGGAATGGAACTGGAGTCAGCTTGGGTTTGTGACTGCTTCTTTGGTGATGCTAATTGCTTTTATCACTAATAACTTTTGCAAAAAAAAATCCTACTTCTTGATTCATTGTCTCGTGAATTTTGAATTTTTAAAGGTTACAATAATTGACCCTAAGATCTGTCAGCATGCTGAAAAGATTTTGAGTTTAGGCTCAGAGAAGAATTCTTATGTGAAAATCAGTTGAGTTAAGTTTGGAGAGACTGCTCACCCAAGAGCCAGCCTTGTAGTGATTTTATCTTTTGGCAGCAACAGTTCATTAAATTGTCTTCTGATGTACCAAAAGGTTACAATTTCCATTAATAAAGATTGTATACTAACTGGTATGAAAGCATGAATTTGTAAAATGTTGAAATAAGTAGAATAATTAAAGCATTGTTCTCATTTGCCACTTAAATAAAAAAAACAAACAAACATATTATTAGAGATTGAAGACCTGGTTGAATGACTTGTTTTTCAAATGCTGCCTTATGACATTAGTTAACTTTTTATGAATACGTATTATGCCTTCCTTACTAGATTGCGATGAGCATGTCATACTTATTAGCATATGGCACAATGCTTTGTACACAGTGCTTAATAAATATTTGTGTGAGTTACTTGAAATCTCATGTTTGTCCTTAAGGAGTCAATAAATATTTATTAAGTGCCCACTATGTGCCAGGCACTGTGCTAAACACTGGTGATGCCAAAAAAAAAGGAAAAGGCAGTTCTTGCCCTCAAGTAGCTTACAATCTAGTAGGGGAGACAACATATAAACCAGTATATTCAAAGCAAGCTCTATACAGAATAGATAGGTACTGGAATTGGGAAGTATTAGGGAAGGCTTCCTATAGAAAGTTGGATTTTAGCTGACACTTAAAGATGGCCAAGAAGGTCATCTGTTGGAATTGAAAAGGGAAAGTGTTTCAGACATTGAAGATAGCCAGAGTAAATGCCCAGAGCTTAGAGATGGAGTATCTCGTTTGTGAAAAGCCAGGGGATAAGTTTCCCATCTATGGTGAGCATTGGTACTTGATTGAATAGGACTTGCTTACCTTCCACCCTTTTTATTCTCACTAGTTTTTTCCTGGTCTTCTGAATTCTGAATGATAATTTTTCAGCAGGAGAACCTCAAAGTTGGGGTTTCTTTGGAACAATGACACCCAGATTTTTCTAGTTTGAGAACTGTGTGATACATTATACAACTTATTCCTTATTTGTGTAGAATCTAGGGGTTTTCTTAATGTTACTTTTTGTAGTTAATATTTGATCTTGAGGTGTTTTCCATAAGGGCAAACTATGGGCAGAATAGTGAACTTGCTAAAAGACTTGATGGCTTGTTCTGACTGGTAAAGCCTCAGTGCCATTTCTTGGAACTCTGTGAACTAGCCTCTCAGCCTGATAGTGGCCAGAATTAATGCTGCTTAACTTGTGAAAACTGAGGAAATCACAGCCAAAGGTGGCATCTACACACAAGCAAGCATCTTTTACAAGTGCTAAGTAATGATTATAGAGGTGCTATGGGTGATAGGTACTCAATATCCCTGGATAAGGAAGAATCCTGCTCTCATTTCTTTATCTACTTCATTTACTCAAGCTCTGATTTTCTGCCCTGCCTCTTAAGCGCATAAGTTTTGTTGCATTTTTTTTCTTTAGTGAAGCAAACATATTTTGTTTAGTACATTTTTAGAGCACATATATCAATGGAATCCTAAGTAGCCTGATCATAAGAATGGCTTCTTTGCTGTCATAGTTTCTGAGCACGTTAAGAAATCAGCTAAGTAGGGGCAGCTAGGTGGCGCAGTGGTTAGAGCACCAGCCCTGAAGTCAGGAGGACCTGAGTTCAAATCTGGTCTCAGACACTTCCTAGCTGTGTGACCCTGGGCAAGTCACTTAACCCCAATTGCCTCAGCAAAAAGCAAAAAAAAAAAAAGAAATCGGCTAAGTAGAAATTAATTTTCCAACTTATCATTAAATAGAAATTAATTTTCCAATCTTATTAAAACATCCATAATGCCAGTCATAAAGTGAGGTTTTGTTTTACTCCGAAAAATATTTATTAAATGCTTAATAAGCAAAACACTGTGTAGGTGATACAAAGATATAAAGAAAATTAGTTCTTGCCCTCATGATGCTTCCATTCTATAGGGATAATAGAATACACACACACACACACACACACACACACACACACACACAGCAATTTCAAAAGGAAAAATGCTAGTAATTGGGAAGATCAGTTAAAGACTAATGATGATGTTTTGATGAAAGTTAGAGAATTTTCGTGTTGATCCTTCATTGTCCTTGACAATGATGTGATGAGGGTAATAACTTGACTTGCATGTAAATTGGATCTAATGAGTTGGAATGAGAAGGGAGTATATTCAAGACATTAATGAAAAGGATCATAGGTGGAAGATGGAACAATATATTGGGGAATAACCAGTAGTTAGTAGGTTAGAACATAATTTCCAAAAGGAAAATGAAATAAAACCAGAAAAAGAGGTAGGAGCCAAGTGATAGCATTCTTTTAAATGCTAGACTGAGGAATTAATGTCCTGTCATAAAGGCAATAGGGAGTCATGTCAATCATAGTCTCATAGTTGTAGAACCAGAAGGCTCATAGAGAGCCAGATGAGTCCTCAAGAACCATCTAGTTTAATACTCCCATTTTACAAATTAGGAAACTGACCCAGGAAACTTAAGTGATTTGCCCACGAGCCCAGAAGTATAGGGTCAGAGGCAGGATCCTCTGATTTCAAAGCTAGTGTCCTTTCCTCTGTACCACACTATTTCCCACAACTACATATGTTGGGCAAGGTTTCTAATAACCTTTTGGCCTGTGTTCTCACATTGAAATCAGGCTTCTCCTTGTTGAGAGCAGGGAATTCCAGTCATCCTTATAAATTGTAATCAAGTTACCACAACTCAGGAGTTCTCTGTTTTCAATTTGATCACAGAAGTTGATACTTGCAAGTTAGCTAGCATTTCTGTAGGCATTTCATATGACACAGGAGTGCTTAATAAGGTATGGTTTTTATTTTTTTTTTTGAAGTAGAAAACTATAAGAAAGCTTCTTCAAACATCATAAGCTATTTATGTATAAAAATTGTGGTTGATTATTTAAAATCCCATTAACATTATTGGGGGAAAACTTGCCATCAAAATATATTTAATGAGATTATATATGTGTATTTGTGTTTTTAAAAAATAAAAATGATGAGAACTGACACTGAATATAGATTGAAGGGTAGTATTTTTACCTTTGTTTTCTTTCTTGTAGTTTTTTTCCCTTTTTGTATGATTTTTCTTGCCCAACATGACAAATATAGAAATGTGTTTAAAGAATTACATATATTTAACTTAGATTACTTGCTATCTCAGGAACAGGGGTTGTAAAGGAGGGGAGAGGGAAAAGAAAAATCTTACAAAAATGAATGTTGACAACTATCTTTACATGCATTTGAAAAAACAGTGCTACTGACAAATTTTAAAAAGACCCCAAAATAATTTTAGTAGTTCATAAATGAATACTAGAACTCTAGCATATTACATGGATTCAGGTATATTGTACATCAAATCATTCTCCTCCCCATAATTGCATATAACTCAGATTTACTGTCTGTATGTATGACTGTTGTCCCCTTGACACTAATATCATAGAGAATTTCAATGTATTACAGGTGTTTATTAGTTTCTTGTAAATGCTTCAAGATATACTAAACATAAAGTTTGAAAATTGTTGGTAGCAAATTGTTGTACTCATGATTTTCTAGACATTGTATGTTCCTGCTGTCATTTCACTTGGGGCAGGGTGAAGGGAATATGAAGGAGGGAAGAAGTGGACTGGGGCAGAGGTGTGTGTGTGTGTGTGTGTGTGTGTGTGTGTGTGTGTGTGTGTGTGTGTGTGTAATTGTACATGTATATGACTACTTATATGGCTATACCAGCCTGTAGTCTACTTGATGAGTTAAGCAGCTGCCTCCATTCAGGGTAACTCTGTCAAACATTTGTTAAGTGGATATTTCTGATAAGAGTATTCATATGGAATTGGGTGTAGCCGGCTGTATAAAGCACAAAGAGATAAATGGGGGGAGCAGAGTAGTTCTGCCAGCCCAAGATTATGAAGTTGGGAAAGTTAGGACAGTTGAAAGTTCTCAGCCAGAGAATACTTTATGCTTTTTAAAGTTAGTGTACTCCCAAAATAATTGTTTTGAATATAATTGGAGAAAAATATTAAATAAATAAATAAAATTCATGTACCCTCTGTATTCTAATGAAGAATTACTATGTTTCTTTCTGGAGGAGAGCATTGTCCTGTGGTTAGTCAGTGCCATGCATATAGTCTGTAATTTAATGAATAGTTGTTAATAAGAGAAACTGAAGAATCAGGAATCTTGTCTTATTTGTCTTATTTCTAGGTTGACCCAATGACTGGAGACCATAAAGTTCTAAGTACTTAAATGATATTTAAGAATTTTGTTTTCCTCTTGATCTCTAAAGTAATATGCTTGCACTTATAGAGTGGAGACTAGAAGTCTACCCAATCTATACTTAGGTTAGGTTAGAATCTCAGAAAAGTGATCTGAGTTTATTTTGAAAATTAACTTATTTTTTTCTGGTGTGGATAAAAAAAGGGTAAGTAGGGTGAATATTACTTTAGTGGATATGTAGGAAGAATAGACAATAGGATCATAAGTAGTTTTCCCCATTAAAGATATTCCTAAGCATTAATTTGAACTAATGGACTGCTATAATTATTGACATGTAGTTCTGATATGTAAGTTAATTCAAAAGTTAGATGACTATATCTCATTTAGCTGTAAATTTTCTTTGAAAGTGAGAAGTGTGTATTATTTAAATGACAAAAAAGATAATCCACAAATGTTTCCATCTGGATTTTAGACAGATGCATTACCCCTTGGATTATATCTGACCCCGAATCTTCTCATAAATTTTTAACCTTTAGATGGCCTAGCTGTCATAGACCTAAAACTATATTATAAAGCAGTGGTCATCAAAACCATTTAGTACTGGCTAAGAAATAAAGTAGTTGATCAGTGGAATAGATTAGGTTCACAGGATAAAATAGTCAACAACTATAGCAGTCTAATATTTGATAAATCCAAAGACCTCAGCTTTTGGGATAAGAATTCAATATTTGACAAAAACTGCTGGGAAAATAGGAAACTAGTATGGCAAAAACTAGGTATTGACCCATACCTGACACCATATACCAAAATAAGGTCAAAATGGGTTCATGATTTAGATATAAAGAGTAATATTATAGGCAAATTAGAAGAACATAGGATATTTTACCTCTCAGATCTGTGGAGAAGGAAGAAATTTGTGATCAAAGAACTGGAACTTATAATTTAACACCAAATAGATGATTTTGATTATATTAAGCTAAAAAGTTTTTGTACAAACAAAACTAATGCATACAAGATTAGAAGGGAAGCAATAAATTGGGAAAATATTTGTATACCTAAGGGTTCTGATAATGGCCTCATTTATAAAATATAGAGAGAATTGATTCAAATTTATAAGAATTCAAGCCATTCTCCAGTTGATAAATGGTCAAAGGATACATACAGACAGTTTTCAGATGAAGAAATTAAAACCATTTCTAGTCATATGAAAAGGTGTTCTAAATCACTATTGATCAGAAAAATGCAAATTATGGCAACTCTGAAATGCCACTACGCACCTCTTAGATTGGCTAAGATGACAGGAAAAGATAATGATGAATGTTGGGGGGGATATGGGGAAACTGGGATACTAATACATTGTTGGTGGAATTGTGAATGGATCTAGCCATTCTAGAGAGTAATTAGGAACTATGCTCAAAAAACTATCAAACTATGCATACCTTTTGACCAGCAGTGGTCAAATAGGTCAAATGCACCATAGGTCAAAATAGGCCTATTGGGCCTATATTCCAAAGAGATCTTAAAGGAGGGAAATGGACCCACCTGTGCAAAAATGTTTGTGGCAGGCCTTTTTGTAGTGGCTAGAAACTGGAAACTGAATGGATGCCCATCAATTGGAGAATGGCTGAATAAATTATGGTATATGAATGTTATGGAATATTATTGTTTTATAAGAAACAATCAGCAGGATGATTTTACAGAGGCTTGAAAAGACTTACATGAACTGATGCTAAGTGAAATGAGCAGAACCAGGAGATCATTGTACACAACAACAACAATACGATGATCAATTTTGATGAACGTGACTCTTTCCAACAATGAGATGATTAAGGCCAATTTCAGTGATCTTGTGATGAAGAGCCATCTATACCCAGAGAGAGGCCTGTGGAAACTGAGTGTGGTTCACCACATAATATTCTCACTCTTTTTGTTGTTTATTTGCATTTTATTTTCTATTCATTTTCTTTCCTTTTTCATCTGATTTTTTTGGGGCAGCAAAATAATTGTATAAATATGTTTACATATATTAGATTTTACATGTATTTTAACATATATAACATATATTGGATTGCTTGCCATCTAGGGGAGGGGGTGGGAGCAAAGAGGGGAAAATTTGGAACACAAGGCTATGCTTGTTAAAAAATTGTGCATATTTTTGAAAATAAAAAGCTTTAAAAAATTTTTTGAAAATTTTGAAATAAAATAAATAAAATAAAATAAAAAGCTTTAATTTAAAAAAGAAAGGAAAAAAAGATTATTAACCTTTAATGATCTAGAGTATAGAAACCTGGATGGCATAGATTGGATTGCTTAATGGAAATCCAATAAATGGATGACTTGCTTACAGAAAGTGAAAAGTTAATTGCACAAGAAAAGCAAAATGCTGATTCTTTTCCCCTCTATCTTTCTCACTCTGTGATTCTTATGTTTTATTAAGTATCTTTAGATATTATAGTTATACTTTACTCATTGTAGCTATGACCCTTTAGATAAAGTTTTCAGGCTTAGGTGGATTGTTGTAATAACGTCATAGTATATTGACTTGATTTAACTTGATTTTAGAATACTAATAGGGGTGGAGAATGGTAGGTTAGAGAATCAGCCTTCAGATCAGGGCATAACTAAGATGGAGCAATTAGGACTCTGCATCTTGGATCCTGGAATTTAGAAGCTGATGGCACTTTCAGTCCTACCTTCATTATCAGTGACACTGACTTAACTTAAACCTCGTTAATCGAGAATAATTATTTATTTATTTATTTGCTTTTTGCTGAGGCAATTGAGGTTAAGTGACTTGCCCAGGGTCACACAGCTAGGGAATGTTAAGTGTCTGATACCAGATTTGAACTCAGGTCCTCCTGACTTCAGGGCTGGTGCTCTATCCACTGCGCCATCTAGCTGCCCCGAGAATAATTATTTAAATCAGGTGTTAACCTAGTCCTCTGGTTGTTATACCCAGGTACATTGCTACTCATCCATACTGCTTTCTTCAGTGGTCTTTTGGCGACCTCTGAAGTCTACCTCTTACAATTTATTGTGTCTTAAGTTTTGTACTATGTACCTCAGGTGCAAAATGTGCTGATTATAACTCTGTTATAGAGGTGAGATCTAAGTACTGGCTCATGAGATGTAGTACTAGTGAGCAGGAAGGAGATCAAAAGATCTATTACATGTTGATTTCCCTGTAACCTCAGAAACTGCCAAATAGCTCTAGTGGTATGTGTGGCTGAAACCCACAAGGCTAGCATTTACATAGTTCAGCAAGCATGCTGAGCCATCAGCATCCAAAATTTTCAGGTTGGCCTACAGATCTGATGGCACTTGTCCAGAGGGGAGAAGCCACCTTGGAGCAAACCTTTAATTAGTGCTCCCTGCTAACAAGATATTCACCCACCACCTTTCTTTCCAGTAGTAGGAGTTATGGCAAGAGAACTGAGGAGACTTTTGAGGGAGAGAAAATAGACTTTTATTAGTTTAAAATATTATATTTAAAAAGTAAGAACAACAAACAAACAGGAAGGGTTAATACAGCCCAAGTAGGAATGAGAAAAGTGGTTTGTGGTTTTTATGCGTTATAAACAATTGGAACAAAAATTCAAGCATTTAATTCAAAATGGAATGAAATACCTTCTTATTTCTCTTTTGGGAGTGAAGAAGAGAACTGAAACATTTCACATAATTGTAGCAGCACAACTATATAAAGTATGTGCTTGAGCTCCTTAGAGAACTTGGGATCATGACACCTTGGGTCTAGAATTGGAATGGACCTCAGAGACCAGATGTTTGCTAATCCTTATAGCTAATTAAGAAACTTTGTCTAATGAGCTGTAACCCCAGTGGGAGAATTAGGTGACGTGTAGAGAGCCTATGTCAAGAATTTACACGTAATTTGAAATGATAAATTTTTGATTTTCAAAAGTTAGTATTTATATCTTTTCTAAAAATTTAGTGACGACCCGAATGAGAACCATTTCTTTTTTGGTATTGACTCTGGGGCTACTGAGGAAGTAGTAGTAGACTTTGTTATGAAATGCCTAGTCTGGCCCCATTGTCTACTGATAACTGTTCTGGGGTTATTATCCCGATCAGTAGTTTGCTGTGTCTTTCTTTGAAGCCTCTTCTGGAGTGGGAAAGCTAATCAGTATAAAGAATTTTGAATTGCTTATTACTATTTTTAGTTTTATTTGTTTAGCTATAACCATTCACTTCTCTGTATCTTTCAAATGACCTACACTGACATCTGGATACTGTTCCTCAGCCTCATACACATATATACTCATATGTATTTTTCTTCCCATGATGACTAATTGAGATTAGTAGATTTTTGCTTATCGTTGCATTGGCAGTGTTATTTGGAGTCACATTCTTTAAAAAAAGGAATATGATAGTAAATTACTGAAGACAGCTCATCCTAAGTAGAGTGAAGAGTTTAAATGTTCTATAGCTGAAGGTTCTGAGTGAATTGCTTGTAGTGCTCAGAATTGAAGGTATCCTTCTCTGGACTGTATCTGAATGATAACATTTGCCGCGTTATTTAACGGACATGGTAAAACTGTTATCATATTGCTGCACCTTGAAAAACTCTCTGCTAAGAGCCCCATTTAAGGTCCAGTCACTGGCAGTCTCTCTCAACAGAGACTGGGTCTCTGTTTTCTCATCTCTTCAGTGAGAAAAGGGACTACATAATCTCAAAAAAAGTCTCTTCTAGTTCTAATATTCTATATTCTAAGTATGAAAGATGTGCACCTAAGAAAGTTCATTGGAAAAAGTGACTGCTCATTTGGAGCTATGCTCAAAAAGTTATTAAACAGTGCATACCCTTTGACCCAGCAGTGTTTCTACTGGGCCTATATCCCAAAGAAATTTTAAAGGAGGGAAAGGGACCCACATGTGCAAAAATGTTTGTGGCAGCCCTTTTTGTAGTGGCAAGAAACTGGAAATTGAAAAGATGCCCATCAATTGGAGAATGGCTGAATAAATTATGGTATATGAATGTTATGGAATATTATTGTTCTGTAAGAAATGACCAACAGGAGGATTTCAGAGAGGATTGGAGAGACTTGCATGAACTGATGCTGAGTGAAATCAGCAGAACCAGGAGAACATTATACACAGCAACAAGACTATACGATGATCAATTTTGATGGACATGGTTCTCTTCAACAATGATATGATTCAAACCAGTTGTGCTGCGATGAAGATAGTCATATACATCCAGAGAGAGGCCTGTGGGAACTAAGAGTGAACCACAACACAGCATTTTACCGCTTTCTGTGAATATTTCCATGCATTTTGTTTTCCTTCTTAGGTTGTTTTTTTCTTCTTCTCTTTCTAGATCTGATGTTTCTTGTGCAGTAAGATAACTGTATAGATATGTATACCTGTATTGTATTTGTCATATAATTTATCCTATCTAGCTTGTATTAGATTACCTGTCATCTAGCGCGACGCGCTCCCGGCAGGAAAGGAAAAGCTTGGGGAAAAAAAAGTTTTTTTGCAAAGGTCAATGTTGAAAGGTCACTCATGTGCTTTGTAAATAAAAAGCTTTATTTAAAAAAAAAGGAAAAAGTGACTGCTCTTGTGGGGAAATCAGGGGACTGGGAGTCATTGGCTCTTCTTAGATAAAAATCTTACTATCCATGACATATATGACATATATGTGTCCCTGTAATGAGAAAATGTATCTTTTTGTTGAAAAAAATACTTTGAGATTCTCAGGAAAAGGTTCAGATACATGTTTATTACCTTGGTTTATTTGTGTTTTTAGAAACCCAGAGGTTGGATTAGCTATGACTTTTAGAATGCCTTATCTTTCAGCTTGGATCATCTTTCTTTCCTGTTGCATTTCTTATTCTGCCTGGTGTCTAGCAAGATATAGTCATGTATTATTTATATTTACCATATTTTTTCTTGGATGATTTTAAAACTGCTTCTAAATATCCAATTCTTTGACTTTTTTTAATTGTCTCATTTGTGAAGGAAGATTGTTGAGTGGTGATGATGTCAATTGTTATTTGTATGTTGCCTTAAAATTTGTAATGTGCTTTAGATATGAGCATTACAACAACCATGTACAAGGCAAATACTATAAGTGTTATATTTATTTTACTCTTGTGGAAACTGGGGGTCAGAATGGGTAAGTGATTTGCTCATGATTAGGTTCAGAACAGCGAAAGAACTTTCCATTCTTTCAAACCACATACTTGATTGTAAGATTCTTAGAGGGAAAAGTCTGCTTCTTATACTTTATATATTCAATAAATGACAAATGGCAGAGGATAAGAGCATTTTCTGCTTTTATGGTGATTTCTTCTCTAGAAAAGGACCTGAGTTGAGTCCCTTCTTTACCCCGAATCTCAAGGCTTTGTCTATACCAGGGATGCTCCTTGTAGAGGCCATAGATTTTTCTGTCATTAACTGGGCCCTCCTTTTCTCTGATCTATGACAAGTTCTCTTAATTTTCCTGACAAAATCTTAGGTGTCTATCCAAAGTTAGTAGTTTTAAATACGTGACTATGTTTTTATTCAGGGTATCCTATATCAACCCTGTAACATTTTTTAAATGCTTGCAAAATATATTTTTAGACTTAAGAGCCCAGATCTTAGTCCTTTTTTTGATATTCTCTGAAAGTATCCCTCTAGTTCATCTGTTTGTTTTTTAAACATTCAGTGTCTTACATGTGGAGCAAGGACAGATGGAACTCTACTTTGTTTCTACACCTTTGTCTGACACCTTCTCCAATAGGGTTTCCTAACCAGGGGTCTGCTGTGTAAGGCTAGATTTCAGGGAATTCATGAACTTGATGGGGGAAACATTATATTTTTATTTTCACTGACTCTTAATTGAAATTTAGCATTTCCTTCAATTATTTAAAAACATTATTCTGAGAAGGGATGCATAGACTTCACCAGAGTGCCAAAGGGTTCTGTACAAAAAGAGCTAAGAGTTCCTGCTCAGAAGGAACCTCAATTAATTATGAAAACTATTTTAGTTCTCAGGTGTATTTAACCAGCTAAAAGGGGAAGAAATAAATAATATTCTCTTGGAAGGGATATTATTATTCAGATAAAGCTGAATTGTCTTTGTCTTACAAAGGTTCAATGAAGTTCTATACAGCACTTGTAGAACGGTGCTGAACAACTCCTTAATTAATCATTCTTCTTATATTTACCAGATGCCTATGTGTGTTCAAGGCTCTTATTTATTTGAAAGTCAGACTGGGAATGAGGCTGAGTGAAGCAAGCATATGTTATGCTTGGATCACTCAGCCTCAGGAAGCCGGAAATCTATATTTTCTTGTTGGCTTGCTCCTCTTTGTCATGCTGTGACCTTGGACAGGTCATTCTCTTCAACCCAATGCCTCATATTCCCAGGTTGTAAACCAAGGGCAAAGGTATTCTCACCATGCTGTCTAGTAGGCAGATACAAATTTAGGTAGAGTAGATGATTGCCTGGAACAGGGAGACATTTCTTTGACCAAAAATCTTTTCCCTATTATTATCACTCCTTTGTGTTAAGGTATTGTGTTTTTAAAAATCACTGTTAAAATGTATGTGTTATATCGGAGGAATGAAACTAGCATCCACTGAGCACTATCACATGAATCATTTTGGGGCAGGGGCATGCAGAGAAGGACAAGAAAGATAAAAATATAAAACATTATTTAGATCATATTTGGGGATTATCTCAATAAGAGAATCTGGTTAATGGCAAGGGGGAAGGAGGTGGTTGTGCTACAAGGTAGTGGGGGTTAGTAGAAAGTATGGGAGTGTTGGAGAAGTATGGAAGAGGATATTAATAGAAATGGATGCTGTCGAGTGGGCACCCATTCCCCAGTTTTTCCTCTTGCTTCATGGAAGTGTTGAACAGACTCACAAGCCTATGAGCATAATACTGAGATTTACTGTGTGTGTGTGTGTGTGTGTGTGTGTGTGTGTGTGGTAGCTAGATGGTGAAATGGATAGGATACAGGACTTAGGAACAGGAAGATCTTTAGTTCAGATCCTACTTCTGACACTTAATAGCTATGTGATCCTTCTGGTCAAGTCATTGAATCTATCAGCTTCAGTTTCTTTACCTGTAAAATGGGGATAATAATAGCACCTACTTTATAAAATTGTTGTGAGGATCATATGAGGTTATATGTATATATGTAAAGCACGTTGCAAACCTTAAGGTCCTATGTAAATGCTAACTCTGATGGTGAGGTTGATGATATAAAGAGCATCCTATCTCTGCTAAAGTCTGAGTAGCAGGAATATGGCTGAATAAGTCAGCAGTTAGTGATTCCTCCATCAATAAAGTCTAGAGAAACCTGTGCTAGACCAACTGATTAGCTGAACAGTGATGCTCTCTATGCACACTTGGAGAGTTCATACAGCAAGTACTGGCTCTATGCCCAGAGTTGATAATGCTGCCCTTGCTTTTGCTCATAGGTAAGAGAGATTCTTTTGAATGCAGCTTCCTATTATATTCCCAGGAAAGGCTCCCCACGGCAAACATAACTACCTTGGCCTAAGAAGGGGAGAATCCTCTAGTTAGTAGGTATCTTTTCAGGGGTAAAGGGGAGAAATGGGGGCATGAGGGTGTCCTTGTAGGCCAAAAAAACAGTTTTAAAGTTTAATTATAAATGATTTATTTTGAAAGTCTTAACATGAATGAATAAACAAACTGGCATCCTTACCTTATGTATTATCCATTTGTCAGATTTTTAATAGAGTTCTTTTTATTTAAGAAGTGAGGACTTTGTGGTGAGAAAGCAAAGGGAGGAGAG
Source organism: Myrmecobius fasciatus (assembly GCA_023553655.1). Taxonomy (NCBI): domain Eukaryota; kingdom Metazoa; phylum Chordata; class Mammalia; order Dasyuromorphia; family Myrmecobiidae; genus Myrmecobius; species Myrmecobius fasciatus. The sequence goes on along the minus strand of JAJPUD010005221.1, from coordinate 114,958 downwards.
GGTATAGAGTTATGTGGCTAAGTGCTTCCCTATAACAGAAACCTGTGGTATAAATTTTTTTCCTAGAAGTAGGAAAAAGTAGCTACTTTTTGTGTCTGTACTAGTTTATTTGTTCCTCTACCAGGAAACTACTTTCACCAGATCTGATAGTCCTTCCTATCTTCACCCCTCCATCAATTTCTCTCTCCCATCTCCTGATAGGGAATATCATAGTTTTTATCTAGAGTGGGAGCTGTGTTTGTTGTTATTCATCCCTCATGCCACTATAGGCCAGAAAAAGTATGATAGGTGTGCAATTGGTTACAAAATGCTCATCCTAATAATATGCATATGACTGTCACTTGTCAGAATTTCAGCCTGCTTATCACCTTGCCTTAGGGATGACTGCTGGTAAGGAAAGTGGATTCCCAAAGTCCTTTGTCATAGCTTTCTTTTTTTCATAGAGGAAAAGAATTCTTACTGTTTAGTCTTCTCTTCTATCATGAGACAACATCCTATTAAATTGAGTTTGGGGACAGCTTTTACTAAGTGCCTACTATGTGTCTGGCATAGTGCTGGCAGTGAAAGAAATACAAAAGGAAAAAATGAACGCAATGAAGTTATATTCTAGCAAAGAAGATGTGTACACATATAAGCATATGCCAGATAAATACAAGGTAATTTAAGAAGAAGGGAGCAGCTACTACCAGACCTAGAATGAGGAAACCTGAGTTCAAATGTGGCCTCAGAACAATAGCTGTGTGATCCTGGGCAAGTTAGTGAATTCTTTTTGCCTTAGTTTCCTCCTGTGAGATGAAGGAAATAACAAACCATTCCAAGTGTCTTTGCCCTCAAGAAAACCCCCAAACCCCCAACAACAATTTAGGGAGAGAGGCACTAGCATGTAAAGGATTCAGAAAAGACTTTTTCCTGGTATTTAAGTTGGATTTTGAAGGAAAGTAAGGAATTGTATTAGGCAGAGGTGAGGAGGGGAAATATATTCTTACCATGGGGAGGGAGTAGCCTGTACAACAATAGTAATAATAATAATGATGATGATGATGATGGCTAACATTTATATAGTGCTTACTATATGTGTTATATTCTTTGCTAAGTACTTTTAAAAATTTGTCTCATTTGATCTTCACATCTCTGGAAAGTAAGTGCCATTATTATCATCCTCATTTTACAAATGAGGAAACTTGAGTAAAACAGAGGTTGTGGCTTGCTTGGGATCACTCAGTTACTAGGTATCTAAGGCCAGTTTTGGATTCAGGTCTTCATAACTTCAGACTTTATTTTCACTTTATTCACTGTGGCATCTAACTGCCTCAAAGGTACAGAGGAATGAGATGGAAAGATGTAATGTAAGAAATCCAATTTCAATGGATTGGAAGTGGAGTACTGTATAATTCCACAAAAAAAAGGTACGTTTGGGGCCAGGTTGTGAGGAGTATTAAATGTCGAACAAAGGAGTTGTATTTGAATAGTAAGCCACAGAAGTAGAACAGGATGACACAATATGATCAGACCTGTGCTTTCTGGAGGATGGTTTGGAAAGAGGATCAAGAAGGGCTTGGAGTATTGGAAATGTCTTGACATATACACAAAGAGATTAGGTGGCAGAGCTAATGGGGAGGGCAAAGGTTGACTACAAAAATGTCACAGTCATTATTTAGCATTGGTAAGGGTTGTATGTACAACTAATCTAGTATCACATTTTAATTGACAGGTAGAATAGGGGTTAGAACTCATAGCCTCCAAATTATTTTTTCAGTTATTAATCCTTTATACCACATTACCTTTGAAGGAAAGTTTTTAGGGTCCAGTTTTGTCCAAAGACAGATGAACTTGTATACTCATTGCATATAAAACTCCCATCTAAGAAGATTTCTCTAATCCATTTCTGAGTTACCAAGATGAGGAGTATAGAAGACCTCCAATTCTGACTATGTATGAGAAGTAATTATAGCATAATAAGCTGCAGTTATTACTTATAGACTTATTTATAGACATATACTTATAGACTTATTTCATTGGGAAGCTACGATTTTTTCCCTAAGATATTTACTGAGGATCCTTGGTATTCTTCCCCCTTTCCTTACTCAAAGAACCAATCTCTCAAATCACTCTGGCAGGATGCTGAAGGAGAATATGTCGTTGCAAATTTCAGGGTTCTAGGACTTAACCATGAGAGGAGGTGCTTCTAATACTGTGATTCCCAAACCCCTTCTACCTAGTACTTTTACATTAGTGGAATAATGAAAAACAGGAAGGGAAGAAACCAGAGGCAACTTGAGAAGGAAGGAACTAGAAAGAGTACAGCACTTGGTTTAGAATTATGCTTTTTTTAGGGTGATGATACTTTTGACAGCTATATAAATACAGATAGGTCAGAGGGGAGTTAGTAGGGTGATTCATCTCCCATATCCAATCAGATGTCAGATCTTGGCTCCCCAGTGTTTTTTGTATCTCTTCCTTCTGTTCGCTTATATAGTCATTACTCTAATTCAAGTTCTTATTACCTGTCTCATTTGGATTATGTCAATAGTCTTCTAATTCATCTTCTTGATTCCAGTTTCTTCTTTTTTCCCAATCCACATCCACACAGATGTCAAATTAACACTCCTAAAGGACAAGTTGAATCTTGTCTACTTTCCTACTCAACAATTTTCAGTGACTCCCTTTTGCCTTTAAGATAAAAAATAAACTCTTCAGCCTGAAGTTTAAATTCCTCTAAAGTCTGGCTCCTACTTCTCTTTTTTTTTTTAATTTTATTTTATTTGCAAAACATATGTATGCGTAATTCTTCAATATTAACCCTTACATAGCTTTCTGTTACAGATTTTTCCCCCCAGCTCCCCACCCCTCCCCCTAGATGGCAGGAGATCCACTACATATTAATTATGTTAAAATACTTGACAAATCGAATATATGTTTACATATTTCCAAACTTATTATTGTTGTGCAAGAAAAATCGTATCTACATAAAAGACATATCAGATAAAGGAAACACAATGTAAGCAAACATCAATCAAGAGTATGAGAATGTTATGTTGTGGTCCACATTTCACATCCCTCTCTCTGGGTGTATATGGCTTTCTTCAGTGAACAATTGAAAGTGGTTTGAAACATTTCGTTGTTGAAGGGAGCCATGTCCATCAGAATTGATCATCATATAGTATTGTTGTTGCCGTGTATGATGATCTCCTGGTTCTGCTCACTTCACTCAGCATCAGTTCATGCAAGTCTCTCCAGGCCTCTCTGAAATCATCCTGCTGGTCATTTCTCACAGAACAATAATATTCAAAAATATTCATATACCATAATTTATTCAGCCATTCTCCAATTGATGGGCATCCACTCAGTTTCCAGTTTCTAGCCACTACAAAAAGGGCTGCCACAAACATTCTTGCACATGTGGGGCCCTTTCCTTCCTTTATGATTTCTTTGGGATATAAGCCCAATAGAAATGCTGCTGGGTCAAAGGGTATGCACAGTTTGATAACTTTGTGAGCATAGTTCCAAATTGCTCTCCAGAATGTCTGTATCTGTTCACAGCTCCACCAACAATGCATGAGTGTCCCAGCCCTCCCACATCCCCTCCAACTTTCATCATTAACTTTTCCTGTCATTTTAGCCAATCTGACAGGTGTGTAGTGGTACCTCAGGGTTGTCTTGATTTGCATTTCTCTGATCAATAGTGATTTGGAGCACCTTTTCATATGACTACAAATAGTTTTAATTTCATCCTCTGAAATTGTCTGTTCATATCCTTTGACCATTTATTGATTGGAGAATGGCTTGAATTTTTATAAATATGAGACAATTCTCTATATATTTTAGAGATGAGACCTTTATCAGAACCCTTAAATGTAAAGATGATTTCCCAATTTATTACTTCCCTCCTAATCTTGACTGCATTGGTTTTGTTTGTACAAAAACTTTTTAACTTAATATAGTCAAAGTTATCTATCTGGTTTTCAGTTAAGAGTTCCAGTTCTTCTTTGGACATAAATTTATTCCATCTCCATAGGTCTGAGAGGTAAACTATATTACGTTCCTCTAATTTACTTATAGTATCACTCTTTATATCCAGATCATCCTACTTCTCTTTTTAGACTCATTTGATATAGACTATCCCAAGAGTCTTAATGTAGTTTTAAGCCATTAAAGCTTAAAACTTCACTTTTCACCCCCTCATTCTCAGCCAGATCAGCTCATTTGCAGTTTTTCCCATTTGACTTTCCACCTCCCATTTGTGGGCCTGTTCTTTCCAGGGTATTCTCCATGCTCAGAATTCTATCTTTGTTTAAAGCTTAGCTTGGGTGCCACCTTCTTCCTTAAGTCATTCCTAATTTTCCCCTAGAGTTATCTTCCTCTTCAAGTTACCCTGCATTTCATTTATTTGTATACATGTTGTATATTCCCTTAGTAAAATATAAGCATCTTGAGGGCAGAAGCCATTTTGGTTTTGTATCTTCAGTCTCTAGCACAGTGTCTCACAACAAAGGTGATTCAAATCAATTCAGTAAACATTTATTAAGCACCTATTATTTGCCAGACACCCTGTTAAGCATTTAGAGTACAAATAAGAAAAAGAGATAGGTTCTGCTTTCAAGGAGTTTAAAATTTATGGAAGAAAACCACACACAAAGTGAACTTAATAAATACTTGAACTTATGGTCCATTTATAGCTCTCCATTAAAAGTCCTTAGTTGGCACTGAACATCTTCCATAGTCTGGCATCAGAGTGTGTGGCTCCGTGAAGAAGGACAAACAGGTCAAGTTCCTGCCTTGTTTGTAATCAAACTAATTATATAGAACATTAAGAACTAAAGCAGCAGGGCTCCAGGTGAAGAAGGAATATATTGGTTAGCCAAACATTTCTTTAATTATGTAGAGTCATAAATTAGCTTCTTACTTGTATGACTATAAAGGAACTCAGCAGTCTCTCCATTTAGTTTGTTGTGGTTCAGTCAGACTAGGTGTAGGAATCTAACTTGTAGTCCCTACTGTTCAGTCACTCAACATGGAATTATTATTATTATTAAACACTTCACATGCCCTGGCAATGTGCAAATAAAGGCAAGAAACCAAGTTCCTTTTCTCAAGAAGTTTATAATCTAATGCTGGAGACAACATGCCAACAACTATGTACAAACGTATATTCAGAGAAATTTAGAAATAATCAACAGATGGAATGCATTAGCATTAAGGATTTGGAAGGGCTTTTTCTTTTTATAGTAAGATTTTTAGCTGGGACTTGAAGGAAACTGGGAGATGGGTAAAGTATCTTCTGTATGGAACAATACAAAGGTTCTTATCATTGGTTTACAGGATATGTAAAATAGAGTAAGGTGTAAGAAGATCAAAAAGCTAGGAGGAAGGCCAGGATTATGAAATACTTATCAGAAGAGGTAGAGAAATATTTATTTGCAAAAGACTCTGAGATCAGTAATTGGAGAAAACCATGTAATATCATGGATAACTAAGTAGTGAAGTGGTTAGAATACAGGTCCTAAAGTCAGGAAGACTAATCTTCCCAAGTACAAATCTGGCCTCAGATACTTCCTAGCTGTGCAATCTTAGGTAAGTCACTTAACCCTGTTTGCCTCAGTTTCCTCATCTGTAAAAATGAACGAGAAGAGGAAATGACAAATCTCTCAAGTATCTTTGCCAAGAAAACCCCAAATGGGGTCACAAGGAATCAGACACAACTGAGCAATATGTAATTGTTTTCTTTTCTGATTTTTTTTTGCAATTAAAATCTGTTTATTCCTACTGATAAATCTAGTCAAATCTGCTCTTTTTACAGACAGAAAATGCATCAGTGACAGGAACTGTCTTTTGTCTCAGCTCATCACAATGTCTGGCACATATTTGGTGCTTAATAAATGTTTATTGATGGATTGACTGAGTGATTGGAAGGACAAATAATGCTTCTTGAGATAATTTCTATAAGGTATTTAACCCTCCCTGTGGTTACAAGTAGCAAGAGTCTATTTCTGGAGCTAATAAAAACTCTCTGCATATGTAGCCAGTGATCTGATGAGTTCAGATGTATAGTTACTAATATTAACAATATTAGCCTCTGTTTACTCCCCTGCTTAGTCCCTAACAGACTTTTTATTCTGTATTTGCTCTAAGACATTAGTAGATGTTGATGTAAAGAGATCTGTATAGCTCATGAGAAATCCCCAGTGTTAGAAGTTGAGCAGCACCTGTTCCCTGACAATCTTTGTTGAGAGCTTTTTTGGAGTCATAAGTCCCCTCCCTTTCCCACCATGGGTCAATTCTTGCATATGACTGGAGCAGGAGACTTTTTTATGATAACAATATAGCAGTTGGACTCATAAGCTTGTAGAAGAATATGCTAGCATAAAGATTGAAGTAAAAGGATATAATCTGTCAATTACCAAAGTGGGAGCTATGGAATTACCCCTAGAGACCATAACTTGAACCCTGCCAGGAGCTGTGTGATAAATCAATGGGAGAGAGGGAAGATGAGAAGATCACAACTTCCCCTCTCCCCTGCCTCCCACAATACTCAGTTGTTGGGCTAATTCCCTTGAATACTCCTCTGATAGTACTGTGGATAGAGTATTGGGCCTCAAGGCAGGAATACTCATCTTTCTGAGTTCAAAATTCAGCCTAGGACACTTACTAGCTGTGTGACCCTGGACAAATCACTTAACCCTTTCTACCTTCATTTCCTCCTCTGTAAAATGAGCTGGAGGAGTAAATGTCAAGCTATTCCAAGTATCTTTGCCAAGAAAACCCAAATGAGGTCATGAAGAATCAGACATGACTGAAATGACTTAACAACTCATTCCACTGAGGATGTGGGATCCTCGGGGCAGCTACCAGGAGAAACACCTACAGCAGAATTGCCCTAAGTGCCCCAATACCCCAACATCTCTTTTCTTCTCCCTCGACATTTTTCTACATTGCTTAGTGGTTACAGCAGGCACCCTTCAGCAAAGGGTTCTGTGTGCACAGCATACCTTGACAGACAGACACTATCCCCCACACGCACACACATACATGCTTTGTGTTTTGTTTTGGATGGGAAACTGAGTAGCCTAGGATGAGTTGTGTTTACATTATTTTCTCCTTCCCTCCCCCAAAGACCTACACTCTTCTCCTAAATTTTCTTTTCTATTAAGAGTACCACTATTCTTGCAGATATTTATGTTTATCACCTCACTATTATCCTTAACTCCTCACTTCCTATAATTTTTTAGTTTCCAGTCAGCTGACAAACCGTGCCATTTCTATCTCCATAGTATTTCTTATATTTTTTTCAGATTTAAAAAAATAATTTTACTTTTTTTACTAATCAGTAAACAGCAATTAATGTGAACATTTCTGTTTTTTTAGAGGAAAATATATGAAGCTGCAGATTTTGATTGCTTTTTTTGAAATAATAAATTCAGTGTTATAAAACTGACTAGTTTATCTCTCCATGTGCTTAAAGATGCGTCAGTGACTCTTTATTTTTGACAGTTAACAACCCCAAATTCCTGCCCCCCCAACTATAGCATTAAAAAAAACCCAAATCCTTCCTTGTGACAATTAAGGAGTCAGGTATAATAAATGTACACATTGACCATGACTCAAACTGCTTTTCATTCTGCATACTGAGTTCATCACTTTTGTGAGAAGAAGGGTATCCTTCATCAAGTTCTCCATAAAATGTTTTTGCTACTCAAACAGCTACCTTCTCACTCATTCATCAAATATGCTATTGCAATAGCTTTTTAGTTGATCTCTCTTCCTTAAGTCTCTTCCTTCTCCAAACTATCTTTCACAAAACTCTGATTGGATTGTCCTAAAGCACAGGTTTGATCATGTTAGCTCCCAACCTTTAACTCAATAAACTTCAATGACTCCCTAGTAACTCTAGAACAAAATATAAATGTCTGTTTGGCATTTCAAGTCTTTGACAACTTAGCCTCAACCTACATTTTTTGCCTTATACAATAATCCTCTTCTTGAACCATAAAGTCTAGCTAAGTTGACCTTTTTTTTCTGTTCTTCGTACACATACCTAGATATAACTAAAATAACCAAACATGAATAAGAGATTAAAATCTGACATCATCCATTAAGCAAAACCACAATAAAGAAAGAGGAATGACTTTGTTGAAAACTTTCTGCTTAATTGAAAACAGAACATTTAACTTTTGGTTATTAGTGAAAGAAATTCATTTATTTGACTAGCTACACTGACAAAATCAGTGGAATCATAAATAACAATGATTATTTACAAGGCTGTCCTATGCCTAAAATATATTCAAGTTTTTTTAAATAAAATGGTCACACTAACTTTAGCTTATATTCACTGGGCAAGCAATCATTTGTCAAACTAAGTATAGTTTTAAGTTTTTTTCTTGTAATCTAAAAAGTAAGAAAGAACCTGATCTTTATGAATACTTAATAAATTGTTATGGGCTCTTTTTCATTGTATGTCAGATGATTGTGTCACATAGAATTTTTGAGATACTTTGGAAAGAAGAGTTGGAGATCCACAATGAAAAGAGGTTGACAATGGTGTCCTCATTCATTCACTCACTTTCAACATATTGTGACATATCACACTTTATCAGGGCCTGGTTAAATGGATTTAAAAATTATATTTTCTTGTTTTATCTAGATTAAATATTAGAATATATATTATCTAGTTCTAACTATTGCTCATAAAATTGGTAAGTGGCTTACAAAGATTTCTTCAAAAATACAGGTTGAAGATACAGGTTGAAGATAAAGTTAATAATGTGAGTACAAAAGAATGGGAAAAAAATGGCAAAACTGACACTTTCCCACTTTTGTTTTTTTTTAAATAATTTTTTTTGTTGATAGCTTTTGTTCTTATATTGTCTAAATTCCCCCTGGTATGCATCTCCTTGTCTTTCCCGGAGACCCACATCATATAACATCAATTTTTTTTAAAGAAAAAGAGGAAAACAATTAGCAAAAACAATCTGCATCACAAAAATCTAAGAATATATGTAATTATAATAGCTAAAATTTATATAACATTTAAATGTTCCAGATAATATGCTAAACACTTTACAATTGTTATTTCATTTGATTTTCACAAGAACCCTGGAAGGTAGATGGTATTATAATCCTTATTTTATAGATGAGAAATTATATATAGATGAGGCAAATGAGTTAAGTGACTTGCTTAAAGTCATGTAGCTGATAAGGTCTGGTAAGGTAAGGGTCTAAAATTTGACTTAAATTCAAGTTTTACTGACTCTAGAGTCAATATTTTATCCATTGTCAACCAAAACTGCCTGCTGATGCCCCACAGCCATGGGCCTCCCAGCTCCACAAAGGAGTAGGAAGAGGGAGGTGTCTTCTCATATCTCTTCTTTAAAGCTTGTTCTTTATCATTTTGCAACATTCATGTTCATTTGTTTTGTGGTTGTTGCTCTTTTAATTTACATTATGGTAATCATTGTGTATTATTGTTTTCTTGACTTTGCTAACATCAGTTCAAATAAGTCTTTCCATTCTTCTCTATATTCATCATATTCATCTTTTCTTATAGCATAGCAATATTCCTTTAGATTCATGTACTGTAGTTTGTTTAGTCATTCTCTAATCTATGGGTCTCCATTGCTGTTAATGATGAATTTTGTATGTATTTATATTGTGCCTTGAAATATTAAATAATGATAATTTACAGACATCACAGTGGGACATTTGAAAGCTAAGCATCTTGAACAGGAAGGCAAGCTTCTGTAATTTTTTCATCATCATTATGCAATACTCAATTCAGTACTTTGCAGTTTAAGTAAACTTAATGATAAATTTCTAAAAGACTCTTTGGAATTTTCTTATATACTAGTGAGAGATAAAAAGGCACATATCATTGTAAAAGACTTGTTCTTCCAGCCACAAACAAAAATGGCCAAAATAATATAGAGAAAATTATATGGTGAGATACTATAGAGCATTCATCTGCTAATAAATCCTGTCAGAACGTGCATAGAAGACATCATTGAAGATTTGAAGAAACAGAATAAGAACATATATGCAGTGGGAGGAGGTTTTCTAATAGGTCAAAGGAAAATAGAGATTTTTCTAAATTTATCAATTTATGGTATTACTAGATTCTCTTTTGATAATGAAACACAGGAAAGACAATTGTTATTGTGAGCCACTAAAAGAAAGATGTAGAGAAGATATATATGTATGTATATATATATGTATATATATATATTGCTGATGCAATTGAGTTCTAATAGGTCAAAGGAAAATAAGAGATTTTTCTAAATTTATCAATTTATGGTATTACTAGATTCTCCTTTGATAATGAAACACAGGAAAGACAATTGTTATTGTGAGCCACTAAAAGAAAGATATAGAGAAGATATATATACATATATATTTTGCTGATGCAATTGAGTTTAAGTGACTTGCCCAGGATCACACAGCTCAGACGTGTTAAGTGTCTGAGGTCAAATTTGAACTCAGGTTCTCCAGACTCTAGGACTGGTGCTCTCCCATTGCACTACCTAGCTGGCCTGAAGATAAATTTTCAACAGTTATTTGCTTTTTTAATAAAAGTGATTTATGAAGAAACTGTTACCACTCATGGAACAATTGCTGTAATACACATATGTTTGCTAGTTATCTCATTGAATTTCAGGATTAATTACACATGCATTTTTCTTTTCCAGAGACAATTGTTGCAAAATTTCTGATCTTTTCTGTGATGACAATTAGTTGTCAGTCATATACTATAGACATTTTATGCTAACAGATATCTTTAAAAGAAAACAAATTTGATCTTTTAAGGTGAATGCAACATTTTAACAATGAGTGAAAAAGTAAAACTTTTTAAAGAAACATACAGTGAAGAGACCGACCATCTTGAAAACTGATCTTTGGAAATGTTTCCATTGTTATGTGACTTTGTTACAGAAAGCAAACACACACACACAACGCACACCCTCATATCAATGTGTTTAAAAAAAAAAACTTGGAAAGAATTTTCTAAACTATTCAAAATCTTCAAAACAAAGAATTTTGCTGGTTTTGAATCAAATTTTTTTAAATAAAAGTTTATAACACTTTCTGATTACTTTGCAAAAACAACTGATTGACAACAGGGAAGATGAAAGTTTTTCTTCAAGTTCAACAAAAATCTTTATATGGTTGGTAGATGAGATTGACAAATGATTTTATATCTTGATTTAATAAGCACACCCAGTGATGTACTTCTTTTCCATTTTTTATCTATATTTGACAGCCATTTCCTTCTCTAGATCATTTTACAGATGAGGAAACTGAATCAAACAGGGTTAAATGACTTGTCCAGGGTCATACAGCTAATTTGAGACTGGATTTGAATTCAGGAAGATGAGTCTTCCTTACATAAGGTCCATGTTCTACCCACATGTGCCAGTTGCCTCATCGTGTAATTGGATTACTGCAATTGTCTTCTTTCACTCAGCTGCCTTAGTAATTTCCCTAAAGCCAACCATACCACTTCATTACTAAATAAGCTCCAAAATTAATGTTAGTCAATAAACATTTATTGTCATTACCCTAAGCCAGGCACTGAGCTAAATTCTGGATTGAATATACAATGCTCTGGCATTTAAAGCCTTTCACAATCTGGCCCCATTCTATCATTCTACTTTTCTTCCTCTTTATTCCCTTGTATGCATTTTGTGAAACACTTACTCTGGCTTACTTTCATGACCCCATGCTTGGAATGTTCTTCATTATTTCCTGGCTTTTCTGGTCTTTTTGAAGAGTTAGTTCAAATCTCTTCTCTACAAGAAACTTTTTTCTGAATCTTTCCCCTCCATACTCCTAGTTCCCTCTGAGATTACATTCCCATCTATCTTATGTACACACACATATACAGATGTATACATGCACACATCTGTGTGTATCTTATTAGTATGTCAATGTTGGATCATTTCAGGAATGTCTTATTCTTTGTAACCCCATTTGGGATTTTCTTGGCAATACCATAATGGTTTGTTTTTAACAAACTTCTCCAGGCAAACAGGGCTAAGTGTTTGAGGCTGGATTTGAACTCAGACTCCAATATTGCTGGTCTAGTCACTGCATCATCTATCTGCCTTTAGTATGCATAATTATTTGTATATTCTCACCTCCATTACAGTGCGAGCTCCTTGAATGAAAGGATGGTGTCTGCCTTTTCTTCTTTCTTTTTTTTTTTTTGTATCCCCAATGCTTAATGCAATGCCTACCACATAGAAGCTACACTTTTTAGAAGGAATTTCAAGGATTAACGTTTTTTGGCTGAGGCAATTGGGGTTAAATGACTTGCCCAGGATCACTCAGGTCCTCCTGACTTCAGGGCTGCTGCTCTATCCCTGAGCTATAGCTGTCCTAAAGATTAACTTTTGATCCTACTTTCCCCCCATATCAAAATGAACTGGCAGTAGAAGAAAATACAGCAAAGATGATATAATAAGAATAGTTATTAAAGCTCAATTATGACAAATCATTCACTTGCTTTAAAAAACAAACAAAAACCCTTGGTGACTTATTCCCTAGTGCTTCTAGTAAAAATACATATTCTTCTCTTTGGTAAAATAAATTTGGTATTAACATGTGGGTTCCAACCTCTTTTTCTAGATATTTCACATTATTTCCTCTCACACGTGGTGAAGTTCAGTCAAACTGACCTATTTCTTGTTTTCCATACACAATATTTCATCTCCTGCCAATTTGTTTTTGCACAGTCTTGCCTTCTTCATCTCTGCCTCATTAGTTTCACTGAGTGTGGTTCAAGTGCTGCTTCCTACAGAAGGCGTATTCTGGTCTCTCTAGTTGCTAGTGTTCCTCCACTAAAAAATAAAATTTCTTTTGTTTTAACTTTGTACATACTTGTTATTTATTTATATATGTGAGTCACTCAGGAGAGTCTAAGGTCCTTAAGAGCAGGGCTTGTTTTCATTATTTTCTTTGTGGTAAAAATCACAAAGTAACTGTCATATATTAATTACTTAATAAATGCTTGATGAATTGAACAATCTAATTTTTATGTCCAAGGGTTTCTCCATAGCAAGAGTTCGTTAACTAATTAGAGGAGAGCTAGACATAGATGACTTGACTGTCCTTACTTTGATCTGATAATTTCTCATGTTCTTTTCTCTACCTAAGTATCTTCCTTCCATTTTCTTTCTCTAGAAATATATTTTGACTCCTTGCTTCTTATCAATGTTCTGTAGCCAGGAGAATGTGCTATATTTTATTTTGCTTGAGAGAGATAAGAAGATTGAAATATAGTTCAAAGAATATTAATGCACCACCCTCCATTCTGAGATTCTTTTATTCCCTCAGAATCTGGGTTGGGTTAGAAGGATTATTTAGAGCCAGAAAGGATTTTATAGGCCATCTAATCCTTTTTCTTTACAGAAAAACTCCTGAGGCCGAGAGACATTAAGTGACTTGTCCAAAATCACATAGTTTATTTGTAGGAGAAATGGAAATTGAATTTGGGTCCTACAATTCTAAATTCAGGCTAAAAACTACTACATCTTTCCCTGGTTATAGATCTTAGATTATCCTTGATTTTTTTCTCTTTAGTAAATTTAAGGTCCTGAACTAAACCCAAGGGGCAGCTAGAGGGTATGATAGATAAGAGTGTGGGCCTGGTGTCAGAAGACTCATCTTCCTGAGTTTAAATCTGGCTTCAGACACTTATTAAGCTGTGTGACACTGGACAAGTCACGTACTCCTGTTTGCCTTAGTTCCTCTTCTATATAATGAGCTAGGGAAGAAAATAGCAAACCATTCCTGTATCTTTGCCAAGAAAATCCCCAAATGGGATCATGGAGAGTTGAATGTGATGAAACCAACTGAACAAGAACAAATGCAGAACCTTAACCCATAGCTATGAACTTATAGACAAAGCTAATTGATTATAAACCCTTCCTACATAGTCTCTTGCCTTCTTATGGCAAAACTTTTTCTAGGGCCACATAAATGTAAAGTTTTACGTTAATAAATAACAAAAGGGGTTGCTAGGTAATATAGTGGATAGAGTATTATCCCTGGAATCAGGAGCGCCTGACTTCAAATCTGGCCTCAGACACTAGCTGTGTGATCCTGGGCAAATCACTTAACCCTAATTGACCTCTCCCCCTCTTCCCCCCTACCCCCCCCCCCCGCAAAAAAATTTAAAAGTGAGAGAATTTATAGGGAAAAATTGGATTAAATTGAACATAAAGCACTTTCCCCCTGTTTTATCTTACTTTCTTCCCTTCTATATTTTTGTTTAAATTTATATAATTCATGCCATCCATCAGAGATCTCTCAGGATTTCTCCTGCTGATCATACATAGATTATCTTGCTGCCCACTTGACTATGTGAAGGAATTTACCTTACCAGGTAAACATTCTTTCTCAATATAAATTGCTTTGAAAGGACATACCTTAAAGAGCAAGCAGGACATGGATCCCACCTATCATTTTTTGAACAATCTTCACTTGTTTATTTTCAAGGGAATAATCCTCTGAAATCTTGTTGTTGTTATTATTGTTTTAAAAAATCTGACGACAAGGAGCTATTTGGTTCTTGCCTTCATTTTCTGCCTCCTGTCACAGGAGGGATATTTTAAGCAAGATGAATTGTTATCGAGTTGCTGCTTTCCTGAACCCAGAGCAATCAATCTTGTCTCGAACTCCAGGCCTACCAGTCTGCCTGCTAAGTCTGTTCTTTCTGGGACAGACTTATTTACGGAGTCAAGGCAAGGGTAGTTTCACTCCCCCGTCCTTCACTGCCTGTTCCTTTCTCTGCCACTCTTAAAAATAGCACAGGACTCTGACGAAGACCCAGGGTCCTGTTACCTCCATCATGCATGGTTCGATCAGACTTCTCTAGAGTTCTGTTCTTCCTAGGAATCTTTGGCCACGTTTTTGTTTGAATGATGTTTGGATGGCCCTTCTCCCTTACGAGTGAGTAGCAGTAGCAAATGGAGCAAAGAAGGAAAAAAAATCATTTTTTACCAGGCCCAGGCTAGTTGGCTAGTTCAGTCAAGAATTGCTCTACCAGAGACAGCTTTTTTAGGCCAATCTGTCCCTTTTAAAGAAGCAAAGGAGTCTCATGATTGAAATAAATCGCTTCCTCTTCCTCTAAGTTATTACAAGGTATCCTATGGTATGATAATACAGCATAGCATAGCATAATATATGCAGGATAGTATTGTATAATATATAGTGTGGTACAATTAGCTTTCATTCTGTATATGCTTCCTTTTCTGACTGAAAAAATATTGAAAGATGAGTGAGTGGCAAATGTTGGGATAAAATTGTTGGTGTTTTTAAAGTCTATATTTACTTCCTTTGGTGCTGTCTTGTAATGCACCACAAGAGCATATTGTTTTTAATGAGGTTAATGAGTAATAAGAAAAGCTGTAACAAAAGTCTCATATGAGATGAGAGGTGGGGAACAACAGAAAGAACTGAACCCAAATGTATGCCACCCCTGGGGTTCTGGATGGTTGTGTCTGGTACAAAGGGGTTAAACAAAATAATTCTAGAGCAGAGGTTCCTAACTTGGGTTCTGTGATCTTATTTTTTTTTGATGGCTATATTTCAACCTAATTGGTTTCCTTTGTTTATTCTGTATATTTTATTTTGTGCATTCAAAAACATAGTGCTAAGAAGGGATCTATAGGCTACACAGGACTGCCAAAGAGGTTCATGACACAAAAGAGATTAAGACATAAGCTTGACAGTCTAAGGTTTATCTTGTATTATCACTGTTCCCCCTATAACTATAATCATATCTATATAAATTGGATTAAACAATAACAACAACCACATGGGAATAAAGGCTTTGTCTATACTAAGGCTAGCACTGCAAGGGGAATCCCAATACTTACCTAAAAGGCCAGGTAAGGACTGATGGCAGTGACAACAGAGGGGACTGTGACCCCTGCTGATATGGTTGTAGCCTGAGTAGGGAGTATTGAAAAAGGAGGGTAGTCTGAAGTATATTTATGTGAGATAAAAGTTTGCAGTGCTCTTATACTCCTAAGAAATAAGATACTATTACTAAAAATTACAATAAGGTTAAATTGCATTAAATTAATTTAATTAAATTTAATGCATAAAAATGTATCTGCATTTCTTCTGTAAAAACAAAAACCAAAAGTGAACTTTAAAAATATTCTTTGTTAGTCACAGATTTTATCTTTGTTTCTATTATTATTAATTTCAATATAACATAATTTCAATATGTTCTAAATAAAAAGCTTATCTTATCTGAAATATTTTATAGATATTATCTCATGAGTCTGGGAAATAACTTTGGGGGACTGGTTGGAGGTCATTGGAAATCAAGGATTATTGGTTCCGTTTTACAGAGAGAATTGAAAGCTGAAGGAGTACAATTAAATTTCAAAGGTGATACAACTAAATAAACAAGTGGCAACAAACCTAGGATTTGGGGCTTCTGAAGCTGCACCTTATATAAAGGATTTGCAGCCACCAATTGTCCAAGTAAACATTGCTCCCCCGCAAAGTATCATAATGTTGGTGGTAGATCTTACTGGACTTGGGCATACAGGTGCAGGTCAAGCCAGGTTCTGTGGCTCATTGAATTTCAACAGGAGCTCTAATTTTTTTTTTGTTTTGCCTATGGAGCACTTGGCTCCACTTAGCTAAAGAGAGCCACTTCCCCCCCCCCAAAAAAAAGGCACAACCTCATCAATATCTATAGCAAGAGAATCCCTTTAGCAGGATATCTGAGTGAACTTTCTCCAGAAAGAGCCCTAAGCTGGCTTTTTCCATTTCCATTTTCCCCATTTTTCATTTTTCTTTTCAAGCTACAGTCAGCCTATTCCCCAGTTTCCTCCCTCCCCTGTCTTTCTGTCTTCCCCCTTCCCTCCCCCCCCCATTGCGTCCTGGCCTCAATTTGGTGGGCAGATGCTTCTCTCCTCAGCACAGTTGCCTCTGCAGCCTCTGGAGCCCGACCCCAACAAGCAGTCTGTCTCGAGCACAGGGAAGGGGGGGTGGGGAGCTCTAATTCACTGCAACTGACGTCTCCACCTGCTGGCTGCCCTGACTCTTACTGCATGCAGCTCTCCTAGTCTCTTCTACTGCCACTGCCACCGTTGCCGCCGTCATTGTTACTTTGCTGCTGCTGCTGCTGCTGCAATATTTCATAACGTAGGATCCAGGAACCTCAGGTGGAAAGCATGCTCAGGCAGATGTCACAGTGTGCCGCTCTTACAAGGATCTGTTTCTGTCAGAGGCTCCGAATAAGTTTCCCCTGAGAAAAAGTCTGAAGGGGTGGGGAGCTAACCCTTCAATACATGTTGCTCTCCCTCCAGGGGCCCTTTCATGAGGACTGAGGCAGGAGCTGCTGTTGAGAGCCTCCCGACATGACATCCGCCACTGAGTTTGACAACGTGGGCATCCAGCAGTACAGCAGGATCAACGCCCGCTGGGATTCCCCAGACAATGAGTTGGACAATGACAACAGCTCCGCCAGGCTCTTTGAGAGGTCTCGGATCAAGGCCCTAGCAGGTATTCTTCTGAAGGGTGAAGGGATGGAGTCTGGGTGGGGAAAACCTTCCTCAGAACCCTCCCTTCCAAAACAAGACCACCTGTATTCCCAAGACTTTGAGTGTGAACGGCAGGGAGAATGTTGGGGATGCTGGGTGAAACCTGCTGATGCCTGATGGGAGATTGCCCACAGGGGATTCAGTCTTCCATCTGTGCTCTGAGCTTATTCAATAGTACTGGCAACAGCCGCTGTTCACACCTGTCCTCTGCTTCATTCATATTTCACCCTATGAAAAAGGAAGTGGTAGCTGTGTGTGTGTGTGTGTGTGTGTGTACTGTACTCATAGCAACTTGAAGTGGCCATCCTGAGTGACCTGTAACCAAATTCAAGAGTCAAAGAAAACTCAGTCAACTGAATGAAATAATCAGTGTGTTAAGGATGGATAATTATATCATCATATCTCCTTTCCCCTTTACCTTTCTCCTATCTGGAGGACTGTTCAGGAGCTGTAACTCCTCAAAAAGGCTCTGGAATGATCATATCTACCTAGGGTACTATAAGAAAAGAGTATAAGTGTGAAATTGAGAACAGTCTGCCTTCTCAAGACTCCAAAGGGGAGGAGGGGAAGGTTTTCTGAGGTAAACTCTTAAATTTCACTTATTTTCACCTACTAAATTTGTAATGAAGCTTGTGGAGATTTTTTTTAATTTGTTGCTGCTGCCAGCTCATTTTTAAAAATCCCAAATCTCTTAATACAGTTTCTTTTCTTTCTTGCTGAAATATCATTCCCTCTTACTTACTGGGATATCATTTTTGTTGTTTAATCTTCCCTGTGATGGATCTCCATTACTAAGTCTTGGCCCAGAATAACCTAGATCCTGGACATTTTGAAGAATTTTTAATCATCATTCCTTTTGCCTAAACCACTGTTTGGTTTTAGTAACCTTTTTCATAAAAAGCACGTATTTTTTCTTCTTCTATTTCCCCATACAATTGATTCTACTTTGCTTGGTGGAAAGCTTTGCTGTTAGTGAGGTACACATCTGCTAGCTCCATAGTTGGTATTCCTTACTCTTTCCAGGGGTTCTCGATGAAGCCTTTAGTGGAATCCATGAATTTGGGGGGGGGAATTTTGATAAGCATCTTTCAACATAATTCATTCTCTTTGTAATTCTATGTATTTATTTTATTCATTTAAAAACATTCTGAAAAGATGTCCATAGACTTCGCCAGAGTGTTAAAGATCCACATTTTATATGCTTTTTTGAAGGATATTGTTCAAAGAATGTATAAACCTTAAAATACCTTGTCAATGTAAGTTTATTGAGTGAACTTATTCCCTTTCTTGCTCTCACTTTAGGGAGACTTCTTTGAAACAAACTTTTTGGTTCTTGGCAGAGCTGAGGATTTTGAAGCTTATCTTGTCCTATATCTTACCTATGTATTAGAAAGTATCTAAGGATACCTCTTTCACACACAACATCCTCTCTTCTTCTGCTATATATATACACATACACACACATATATATAAACACAATAGTATAAGAATATTCTCTGTCTCATTCTGTGTCTTGATTTGACTAATTGAGAAATTATCATCCTGTTTTTGTTCTTCTCTTTTCCTTTCCCATCTACATCGTAGTAACATAGAAGGGAACTCTAAGGTCATTTAGTCCTACTCCCTTCATTTTACTATGGAGGAAATTTTAGCCCAGAATTGTTGTGACTTCTTCAAATTCTCACAAGTAAAAAGTGTCAGAGCAAGGATTTTTAACCCAGGTCCTCTGATTCCAAAACCAGAATTTTAAAAATTACATTTATTTTAGTGGGAGAAATAACACCAATTTATTTGCATTTGTAATTCATCTTTTAGCCAGTACCAAAACATTGGACTATTTTGACTTTATCATTCTAAAGACGTTAGCTCTGTATGTTGGCTGGGCCACAATATAGTATATATACGTATAACGTATAGTTATTCCTTGTATGGTAGGACTTGCTCACGATGCACATGAAAATTAGATCTTCCTTCCTCTGTTTCTGACATGATAGGCCCCAAGAAATTACCTTTACCATATATCATTCCTCTGTTTTTTGAGTTTCTTTCAAACTGTTTTGGCTTTCCTTTTGACTTTAGAGGTAACTTAAACATATATTAGGTTGGTGCTGATTTCATTATTGCAAAGCCAGGATTGTTACTGTTTGTCTTTCATTCTTGAACATCAGGGAGGTGCACAATATATTGGAATCAAACACTAGACTCTAGGAGAGTGGAGAAAAGAGCTCTCACTAATGATGTCATAGTCTTCACTTGGGTGACTCACCACCAAAGAGTTTGTAGGTCATTCTCAAATACTCAGATAAGCTTATGATCTCATCTATGTGGGTACTTCTTCTACTGATGTAGGTGAGATGCAATTCTTTTGAAACTGTCCATCCAGTGTAACCATTGACATAACATTCTTATTAGGATGTATATGCAGAGAATTCAAAATAAAATTCCCAAGATCAATGTTTATTGGCATAAAAAGGACATTATTTCTTTATTAAACAAGGACCCAAACTTGTCCTGAAGTAGTAGTAGTTATAGCAGTGGAAACAGAGTTAAGAAAGACCTGTGTTCAAATTTAACCTCAGCCACTTCTAGCTGCTAAGTCCCAGGACAAGCAATTTAAAGTTCTTTGTGCTTCATTTTTCTCATTTGTAAAATCAGGGGTTAGGACTTGATAGAATTCAAAGTCCCTTCTACCTCTAAATCTAGGTTCTATTAATCCTTTCTTCCTATAATTTCAACACAACGGGTCCCATCAGTGTTCTGGGGGCCTTTCCTGATTTCTTTGGATAATGCAAGGATACCAGTGAAATACATCAGCCATCCATTATTCTAATCATGTGACTGATTTTTTTTATCTTAGGTTTGACTAGAGCATTTAGAAATAAAAATAACAGCCAATATTTGTGCTCTAAGGCTTGCAAAATACTTGACTATGTCTCTTTTATTCCTTACAAGTCTGGGAGGTTAGATGTTACGATATAATTCTGGTTATACAGCTCTTGCTCAAAAGAACTTAAAGTAACTTGCCCTGGAGACAGTGGTAATAAGTATTAGAGGTGAAATTTGAACTCAGGTCACTCTCAACTTCAGATCTTATATTCTTTCTATCATGCTACAGTGCTTCTTTTGACTGGACAGAATGGGAAGCCACTAAGTTGTGGAGGTTCTTGGCTATTTCCAACAATATAGAGAGCCTTATTAATAATTAGGAGAAGTAAATCTTCTGACATTTTTCCCTCATGTGACCACTTCTCTTTGTTAATATCGTGCAGTAGCTTTTCTTTTTTTTTCTTTTATTTTTTTTATTTGCAAAACATATATATGGGTAATTCTTCAACATTAATCCTTACAAAGCTTTCTGTTAGAAATTTTTCCTCGCTACTCCCTACATGTTAATTATGTTAAAATACTTGACAAGTCGAATATATGTATACCTATTTCCACACTTATCATTGTTGTGCAAGAAAAATCATATCTACAAGAAAGAAAAATCAGACAAAGGAAACACAATGCGAGCAAACATCAATCGAGAGCATGAAAATCTGACATTTTTAAAAATATGCTCTGCTCTTGGAATGTCTGTCTTGAGTGACCTGTAACCAAAGTTAAGACTCAGTCTAGTGAATGAGCACTGATTCAGTTCATATTCAATCAATCAATCAATATTTATTAATGTCAGGCAGTGGGTAAGGTTTAGAGTTAAGTATGGCTTACCCTCAAGGATTTTTGTATGTTGGAAAGTGGGGCTGGTTAGGAGGATATCATAGGTCACTCTATCCTGATGTTAGGTATTTACTGCTCCATCTCCATTGCTTTTCCCAAGCCCTCCTTAGAAATCTGTATTAAGACTGCCATTTCCTAAAAGCCTTCAGAGTGTTTAGAATTCTTATATAGAGTCCTAAATGATAGCAATCACTCTTTTCAGTTGTAATACCTCTTATCACTCTCTAGAGATACCCTTTGTAAATGACTTTGGACAAGGTATCCCATAAGTCCTATATATAATGCTCTACAACTGCTGCTGTTGCTGTTGCTGCTGTGTTTTGTACCTATAAATGTTTGGGATTGGGGGCCAAATAATTTGGCCTGTACTGAGAGGCCTTGGCATTTCTTTCCTTTTTTTCTTCTTCTTCTTCTTTTGTGTGTGTGTGTGGGGGGAAGCAGTCAGAGTTAATCGACTTGCTCAGTGTTTCATAGCTAGTAAGTATCTGAAGTACTCCAGTCCTTCTGAATCCAGAGTTGATCCTAATTTTTTTGGTGGGGAGGCTTCCTTAGGCTTTAAAATTTTTTTTAATTAAAGTTTTTTATTTTCAAAATATATGCATGGATAATTTTTCATTGTTAATCCTTGCAAAACCTTATGTTCCAATTTCCCTCCCTTCCCCTACCTCTTCTCCTAGATGGCAAGTAATCCAATATATGTTAAACATGATAGAAATATATGTTTAATCCAATATATGCATATATATTTATATAATTATCTTACTGCACAAAAAATCAAATCAAATAGGAAAAAATAAGAAAGAAAATAAAATACAAGCAAACAACAACAAAAAGAGTGAAAATGCTATGATGTGAACCACACTCAGTTCCCACAGTCCTCTCCCACAGTTGTAGATGACTCTCTTCATCACAAGATCATTGGAACTGGTCTGAATCATCTCATTGTTGAAGAGAGCCAAGTTCACTAGAATTGATCAACATATAATCTTGTTGTTGCTGTGTATAACGATCTCCTGGTTCTGCTCATTTTACTCAGCATCAGGTCATGCAAGTCTTTCCAGGCCTCTCTGAAATCATCCTGCTGATCATTCTTACAGAACAATAATATTCCATAGCATTCATATACCATAATTTATTCAGCCATTCTCCAACTGATGGGCATCCATTCAGTGTCCAGTTTCTTGCCAGTACAAAAAAGGGCTGCCACATTCTTGCACATGTGGGTCCTTTTCCCACCTTTAAAATCTTTTTGGGATATAAGCCCAGTAGAAACACTGCTGGGCCAAAGGATATGCACAGTTTGTTAATTCTTTGGGCATAGTTCCAAATAGGCTTTCTTTTAAAAAAAAATCCCACTTAATAGTATTTTATTTTTTCTAGTTACATGTAAAAATAGTTTTCAACATTTATTTTTATTAGATTTTGAATTGCAAGTTTTTCTCCCTCCCCTTTCCTAAGACAGCAAACAATTATATATGTTATATTCAATCATGTTAAACATATTTCCACATTAATCATATTGTGAAAGAAGAATCAGAACAAAAGGGAAAAACCATGAAAAACAAACAAAAAAAGAAAATAGTATACTTTGATCTGCATTCAGACTACATAATTCTTTCTCTGAATGTGGAAATCATTTTCCATCATGAATGCTTTGGAATTGTCTTTGATCTTTGTATTGCCAAGAAGAGCTAAATCTATAATAGTTTATAATTATACAGTATTGCTGTTAGTGTTTGCAATGATCTGGTTCTTTTCACTTCACTCAGCATCAGTTCGTGTAAGTCTTTCCAGGTTTTATTGAAATCTACCTGTTCATCAGTTCTTATAGCATAGTAGTATTCCATTACATTCATGTACTACAATTTGTTCAGTTGTTCCCTAATTGATGGGCATCCCCTCAATTCCCAATTTTTTTGCCATCTCAAAGCACCTGTAAATATTTTTGTACATATGGATCCTTTCCCTTTTTTAATGATCCCTTTGGGACACAGAACCAGCAATGGTATTCAGTTTTATGATCCTTTGGGCCTATTTCCAAATTGCTATCTAGAATAGTTGGATCAGTTCACAACTCCACCAACATTACGTTAGTGTTCTAATTTCCCCACATCATCTCCAACATTTATCATTTTCTTTTTTTTTTAATCATATGGCAGTTTTGATAGGTATGTGTGGTATCTCAGAGTTGTTTTGATTTGCATTTCTCTAATCAATTTAGATTTAAAGCATTTTCATATGATTGTAAATAGCCTTGATTTCTTCATCTGAAAACTGCCTGTTCATATCCTTTGACCATTTAACAATTGGGGAATAACTTGTGTTATTATACACTTCTATATATATTTCTATTCAATTCTATATATATTTGAGAATTGAGATCTTTATCAGAAACACTGGCTGTAAAAATGTTTCACATCTTTCTGCTTTCCTTCTAATCTTGGCTTCATTTGTTTTGCTTGTACAAAAACTTTTAATTTAACATAATCAAAATTATCCACTTTACATTTCTTAATTTTTCTCTATCTCTTGTTTGGGCATAAATTCTTCTCTTCTTCAGTTCTGAAAGGCAAATATCTCTTGCTCTCCTAATTTGCTTATAGTGTCACTCTTTCAGTCTAAATCATGTATCCATTTTGACATTACCTGAGATATTCAATGCCTAGTTTCTGCCATTCTGTTTTCCAGATTATCTCAGCAGTTTTTGTGTGCTGGAGTCATTGGCTTTATCAAACAGCAAATACTATAGTCATTTGCTCCTGTGTCTTATGTACCTAATCTATTCTACTGATCTACTACTCTATTTTTTAGCCAGTACCAAATAGTTTTGATGATTTCTGTTTTATGATATAGTTTTAGATCTGGTATGGCTAAGCCTCCTTTCTTTGCATTTTTTTCATTAATTCCCTTGATATATCATCAATTCCCTTAATATATTTGACTTTTTGTTCTTCGAGATGAATTTCTTTACTATTTTTTCTAGCTCTATAAGATAATTTTTAGTAGTTTGATTGGTATGGCACTGAATAAGTAAATTTATGTAGAATTGTTATTTTTATTATATTAGCATGGTTTACAAAATTCTAATTATTTAGATCTGATTTTATCTGTATGAAAACTATTTTGTAATTGTGTTCATATAGTTCCTGGGTTTGTCTTGAGAGGTAAACTCCAATGTATTTTATATTGTCTACAGTTATTTTAAATGGAATTTCTCTTTCTATGTCCTGCTACTGGGCTTTGTAGGTATTATATAGAAATGCTGATGATTTACTAAGGTTTATTTTATATCTTGAAACTCCCATGTATTTTATATTGTCTACAGTTATTTTAAATGGAATTTCTCTTTCTATGTCTTGCTACTGGGTTTTGTGGGTATTATATAGAAATGCTAATGATTTACTAGGGTTTATTTTATATCTTGAAATTTTGTTAAAGTTGTTAATTATTTCAAGTAGTTTTTAGTTGATTCTCTAGAATTCTCTAAGTATGCCATCATATCATTTGCAAAGAATGATAATGTTTCCTCATTATCAATTCTAATTTCTTCAATTTCTTTTTTTTCTCTTCTTGCTAAAGGTATTTCTAGTACAGTATTAAATAATAATAATGATAATTGGCATCCTTGTTTTACCCCTCATCTAATTGAGAAATCTTCTAGTTTATCCCCATTACAGATAATATTTACTGATGGTTTTAGATAGATAATACTTACTATTTTAATGAAAACTCCCTTTATTCCTATTAATGGGATTCTTCTTATTGTTGCCCTCAGCCCAGCCCAAACCAGCTCTCAGCCCTGAGCCCCACAAAAATCACTAATGATGGTTCTCATTAGAACAGTGAATAGGCCAGAATATCCTGTGACCACATCACCAGTTAACCACATGACTGTTACCACAAAACATAACACAGAAATAAAGCAATAAGAAAATAGCACTGACAGGATGCAGAACAGAACACTGGATTGTAAACCTCAATAAATATTTCCCCTAACATGGTGCCTCTGCAGTTTTCTCTTCTTTGCTCTCCTGGGGTGAGCCTAAGATTGGATGAACCTAAAATGTTATCATAAATTAATACACTCCCCTTTCCCAGTAGGCTTTTCTGTATGCATTCTGGGTAATCACATATACAGTTCCATCAATGCTTTAGGACTTTCCCATATTAACAAACTCCTCTTATTTTTTTTTTCTGCTGAGGCAGTTGGAGTTAAGTGACTTGCCCAGGGTCACACAGCTAGGGAATGTTAAGTGTCTGAGGCCAAATTTGAACTCAAGTCCTCCTGACTTCAGGGCTGGTGCTCTATCCACTGCGCCACCTAGCTGCCCCACAAACTCCTCTTAGAACCTCACAATTTATATATCTTGTGATGTAATAAGCATAATATACTCTACAATCCTTGTATTTTTTTTTAATTTTCCTGGGCTGATGACTCCTTCAGGGAGGTTGGCCTGCCCACTTAGTGTGTACGCCTTGGGTTGGAGATCATCTGAGCCTGAATGCTTTCAGAGGAAACACCATGATACATACCTGAAACCTCAACACTATGCTCTCTAGTGTTTTATAGGAATGGGTGCTATATTTCATCAAAAGCTCTTTCTACTTCTACATTTCTACATATGATTTCTGTTATTATTGATATGGTCAGCTATGTTGATAGTTTTTCTAATATTGAATCAATCCTGCATTCCCGGTATAAATCCCACCTGATCATAGTATATTATCTTCATGATAAATTACTATAATCTCTTTGCTAATATTTTATTTAAAATTTTTGCATCAATACTCATTAGGGAAATTGTTCTATAATTTTCTTTCTCTGTTTTGGCTCTTCTAGTTTAGGTATCAGTACTATATTTGTGCCATAAAAGGAATTTGGTAGGACTTCTTTGCCTATTTTTCCAAATTGTTCTTTAAATTTTTGGTAGAATTCATTTGTAAATCTACCTGGCCCTGGAGATTTTTTTCTTATGGAGTACATCATTAGCTTGTTCAGTGTTTTTTTTCTAAAATGAAGTTATTTAAGTATCTTTTTCTGTTAATCTGGGCAATTTATTTTATTTTATTTATTTATTTATTTTGTTTTTTTTGTTGAGACAATTGAGGTTGTGACTTGCCCAGGGTCACACAGCTAGGAAATGTTAAGTGTCTGAGACCATATTTGAACTCAGGTCCTCCTGACTTAAGGGCTGGTGATTTATCCACTGTGCCACCTAGCTGCTCCTGGGCAATTTATTTTTTTGGTAAATATTCATCCTGAAATGGCATATAGTTAGGCAAAATAGCTCCTAATTATTGATCTAATTTCCTCTTCATTGGTGGTGAATTTCCCCACCTAGTACTTTGATACTAGTAAATAGGTTTTCTTTCTTTTTTTTTTAATCAAATTGACCAAAATCTATAAGCATTGAGTTGTGTCTCTTCTGTTCTTTTTGGACTGTTGTCTTCTCATAGGAGAAGAAAAAAAAGAGAAACTGATTCCTCAGTTTTCCCAAAGAGATTCCAGCAAACAAACACCACTATCAGGAAAAGGTGGAAATAGTATGCTTAGATACACATTCAGTCTTCATAGTTCTCTCTCTGGATGTGGATGGTTCTTTTCATCATAAGTCTGTTGGAATTGCCTTGAATCACCTCATTGTTGAAAAGAGTCATGTCCATCACAGCTGATCTTGATATAATCTTGTTGCTGTGTACAATGGTTCTACTCACTTCTCTTAGCATCAATTCATGTAAGTCCTTCCAGGCTTTTCTGATATCAGCTGCTCATCATTTCTTAATGAACAATAATATTCTATTACAGAAACTGAATAATTTTACAAGGGGCATTGGAATCAGAAAAATTGGAAAGAGGGTCAACAGTTATTTAAACTGCCAAATCCTAGAGAAGCTAAGTCACTGTAGTATCTTGTGTTAATGGTAGAAAAGCAATTTGCATTGTTACCTGTAAGAGTTAAAAAAAAAAAGTGTTGAAAAAGAGTTTAATTGTTTTACCAGAGCTATAGATTTTCATTGTTGTAGGATTGGCATTGGACTTGTGATTATATTGCTTTCAAATGCAAAAACTCCCCTTAGTACCTTCTCTTATTTATCGAGGCTAAGAAAATTTTTGGAGTGGAATCTGCCTCTTAAGTTCTGCACATGATAGCTGTAGAGAGTTGCTAGAAACCATGAGATGTTTTAAATCATTTGGTCAAGATCATACAAGCCATATATATCAGAGTCAAGACTTTGGAACAAGATCTTCCTGATTATGCAGCCAGCTTTTCTAATCCACCAAACTCCTTCTCCTGCAGTTGTTGAAATGAATTCATTTTCTTCAGCTCGTAAGAAATTGAGTCTTTTATATGTAGAGTATAAGTATAGTAGAAAATAGGTTTAAATTTCTAAAACCATTGATACTAACTAAAACAAAGCAAGAATTAAGTTAGGATCAAAATAGAACAAGAATTAAGTCATCATTCTCCCTTTGCCACTTCACTATGACCAGCCATCTTTCAGATTTTGTCCTCTTCAAGATCTTAACCTAGCCTCTTCCCCACAACATCCTATCCTATCGCCTCTCAACATGGATAAAAACCTATGCTTCTTTTAATTTCTGAAAATCTCAGCTTGAAAACACTTTGCAAGGGAGTAACCAGCTTCTCTCAAACTGAGGATGACTATGATATACCATTATATGGATATTCTATTAAATATTAACATATTGAAGTTAATAATAAGACTTGGCTCTCTCACCTCATTATGAAGGCTGAATGACTTGCTTTAATGGATACTGCCTTCTTAGGGAAATACCTATTAATTTTTAGGCCATTCATTTCCATGGGCACACTTATGCTAGCATTAGCTACACTTGCTATTGCTTAGCTCTCCCAGTTCTCCTGACTTCTACATTCTGCTCTGCAAAAAGGGGACCAAAGGCTTTGTTCCCTGAAAATCTGAAGTAATTCTTCTTTTTTTTAATGAAGAAGCTAAAAAGAGACCCATAGAAAGGAGAGTGATTCAAGCTCAAGTCAGGAAGCTTGGATGGAAACAGTTGAATTGGATGGAACAGTTATATTCTGTACTTCTATATCTTCCATACAGCATTAACTCCAGTATAGCAAAGGAATAGGGAGCATTCTGAAAAGTGTCTAGAAGAGCCACAGAAGTCACCACTTTCTCCAAGAAGCTTTCTCTGATTTAAAAAAAGGGTTCACAATTGAGTATCATTATTTCCTCCCTACTTATGTACTCATTTGAGGAATCCCCTTATAGATGGGCAGAATGTTTTAATTAAAGCAGGTGGGCAGGTTCTATTTCCCAACAAGATTATAAGTTTTAAAGGTTCATAGATTGAGAACTTAAAAGGACCTCAGTGATCTAGTCCTCTCCCTACATTTTACAGATAAGGAAACTGAGATTCAGAAAGGTACTTTACACTCCTTAGTCACAAAATGGCAGAACAAGGATTTCAACCCAGATCCTATAATTCCAAATTGACTTCTTTTTTTTTTATTAAAACTTTTTGTTTGCAAAACATATGTATGGGTAGTTCTACAACATTAATCCTTACAAAGCTTTCTGTTACAAATTTTCCCCCCTACTCCCCACCCGTCCCCTAAATGGCAGGAGATCCACTACATGTTAATTATGTTAAAATACTTGACAAATAGAATATATGTATACATATTTCCACACATCATTTTTGTGCAAGAAAAATCATATCTACAAGAAAAAAAATCAGAGAAAGGAAACACAATACAAGCAAACATCAGTAGAGAGCATGAAAATGTTATGTTGTGGTCTACATTTCATATCCCTCTCTCTGGGTGTATATGGCTTTCTTCAGTGAACAATTGGAACTGGTTTGAAACATTTCATTGTTGAAGAGAGCCATGTCCATCAGAATTGATCATCATATAGTATTGTTGTTGCCGTGTATAATGATCTCCTGGTTCTGCTCACTTCACTCAGCATCAGTTCATGCAAGTCTCTCCAGGCCTCTCTGAAATCGTCCTGCTGGTCGTTTCTCACAGAACAATAATATTCCATAACATTCATATACCATAATTTATTCAGCCATTCTCCAATTGATGGGCATCCATTCAGTTTCGAGTTTCTAGCCACTACAAAAAGAGCTGCCACAAATATTCTTGCACATGTAGGGCCGTTTCCTTCCTTTATGATTTCTTTGGGATATAAGCCCAAAAAAACCACTGCTGGGTCAAAGGGTATGCACAGTTTGATAACTTTTTGAGCATAATTCCAAATTGTTCTCCAGAATGGTTGGATCCATTCACAGTTCCACCAACAATGCATCAGTGTCCCAGCCTTCCCACATCCCCTCCAACATTCGTCATTATCTTTTCCTGTCATTTTAGCCAATCTGACAGGGGTGTAGTGGTACCTCAGAGTTGTCTTAATTTGCATTTCTCTGATCAATAGTGATTTGGAGCACCTTTTCATATGACTACAAATAGTTTTAATTTCATCATCTGAAAATTGTCTATTCATATCCTTTGACCATTTATCAATTGGAGAATGGCTTGAATTCTTATAAATATGAGACAATTCTCTATATATTTTAGAGGTGAGACCTTTATCAGAACCCTTAAATGTAAAGATGATTTCCCAATTTATTGCTTCCCTCCTAATCTTGACTGCATTGGTTTTGTTTGTACAAAAACTTTTTAACTTAATATAGTCAAAATTATCTATCTGATGTTCAATTAAGAGTTCCAGTTCTTCTTTGGACATAAATTTATTCCATCTCCACAGGTCTGAGAGGTAAACTATACTACATTCCTCTAATTTATTTATAATATCACTCTTTATATCCAGATCATGAACCCATTTAGATCTTATCTTGGTATGTGGTGTTAGGTATGGGTCCAGCCCTAATTTCTTCCACACTAGTTTCCAATTTTCCCAGCAGTTTTTGTCGAATAGTGAGTACTTATCCCAGAAGCTGGGGTCTTTGGGTTTATCAAAGACTAAATAAATTGCTATAGTTAGTGCCTAGTTTGTCCTGTGATCCAAATTGACTTCTTTTTTCCACTCTACCATAGGTCAATCTTTGGTTCCAATACCTCACAGAACCCAGTGAAAATATTTGTTTGTTTAACTGACCAGAAAACTTCTCTTGAAACAAATCAAAACAAGAAGCAAGTGCCTCACAGAAATTTTTCAGAATAGGTCCCTCCTGGTACTACTGAATGCTATAAATTCTACTAGGCTCTACCTCTTCAGCTCAAAAGGCTTAAAACTATTCTTTCTGTGAAGAGTAACAGTTGAAGATATATTTGTCAGTTCTGTCTTAGTGTGAATGATTTTTTTATTCCATTCTTGAAAATGGTTTGAATATGAGAAGGTGAGGACCCTTTGTATCAATATAAGGGATTCATGGGAGGTAGGGGAAAAGAGACAAAATTAAGAAGGTGAGATGAAAAAGACAAATACTTCAACTTCAAAATTTTCCACAGGGTAAATCTTAAATGTGATTGCTGACAGGTGGGAGATTTCTATTTTTGGTTGACTGTGGGAAGATCCTTGTAGATTAAGGTATGGAGAAAGAATTGCTTTTAGGTATCTCTTATATTATTAGATCAAATTATTATTTATCTCCTGTTTTGTTTTGGTATTTCATTTTCCTTGATTTTTTAAATTTTGTATGCCAAAGTAGATTAGGAGCTCCTCTTCCATTACCTACAGTACCCAGCACAGTGACTATTGTCAGTTAGTCAACAAATATTTATTAAGCACCTTCCTACTAGGCACTTTGCTCAGTGATGAGGATGCAGAGACAAAAATGAAACCTCCTCTGCCCTGAAGAATCATACCCTCGACCTGGGAGACATCTATTTTTAAATATACTATATGCAAAATAAATACAGTATTATTTGACAAATAAAGGAGAAGGACTAGCAGCATGAGGATCAGGAAAGACTTCATGTAGAAGATGGCATTTAAGCTGTCTTGAAGGAAATAAAGAGTTCCAGTTGGTAGAGATGAAGAATGAGTACATTCTAAAGATGGGGGACTACAGTACAAAGGCACAGAGACTTGAGATGGGAGTGTCAGATGTTTGAGACAGCAAAGAGGTGAATCTATTTGGACCATAGGCTATAGAAATGGGAATAATATATACCAATGTCAGAAAAGTAGGTTAAATTTAGATTATAGAGAGTCTTAAGCACAGACTTGAGTTTATATTTTATATTGGAGAAATTTTTTGAGTAGGAGAGAACTGTAGTTACCTCAGCAAGAAAAAACACTTTGGCAACTGTATGGAAGGATTGTAATAGGGAGAGTTGAGGCAGGTGAACAATTAGGAGATGATGGGGCCCTGAACTAATAGTGATGACCATTTGAGCAGAGAAAAAGGTAAAAATGTAAAAGATGTTGAGAGAAGATAGCAACAAGCTTTGACAGTGATTGAATACATAGGGTGTTGTGCAGATGTAGGAAAGCTTTTAGAAAAGTGAAAGAAACATCAACTTTCTCTTGGACCTGTTGAATTTGAGATGCTGATAGGATATCCAATTGAATATATGAAACTGGAGCTCAAGAGAGAGACTGGGACTGGATATATAGAACTGGAAGTCATTTGCATAGAGATGATAATTAAACCCATGGAAGCTCATAAAGTTACCAAGTGAAAGAGGAGAGAAAGACAAAAAACAGCAGGGAGGATGTCAGACCCAGGCAGAGCCCTGAAATACTTTCACAACTAAGAGATATGATTTAAATGATGAACTTGCAAGGTAGACTAAAAAGGAGTGGTCAAACAGATAGGAGGAAAACCCATGGTGTACAACAGTATTTATTGAGCTACCATTTTGATTTTAAGTCAAACCTTTAAAGGAAGATGAAATGGAGTTGTTGCTTGGACCAATGCACAAGCATAGATGCTAGCTGTGTGAGAAAGGGAGGGAAATTAAAAAAAATCTTTGGTTGGGCTACAAAAATGATGATTATAAGCTGGTAGGAGTAAAAGTGAGTTTTTATGGAATATATGGAATAAATATGGAATAAATTTTCATTTGTAAGGGATAGTGAAGTGAAAGTGGCATTATTAGCAATAGAAAAGGAAAAAATAGCCTTTGTTTTTAGGGCACAACCATTTAGGCTAAGTGCTACTTTCCAGAATTAGTTTTCTTCTAGTAGTCACTGGCATGATTTAGTCTCAGGAAAAGAAAACATCACTTTCTGGACCTTCACCTAAGCTGATCCACCTTATAGGATCTCTCAGTAGAGAAGCCAGAGGATTATATGTCACAGTAGCACAGGCCAGGATCCACTGAATACAAGCCCAGGTGTGCTGCTGCAGCTGTTGCCATCATTACCCTCTTTTTTTCAGTCTCTCCCATGGGTACATCCTGTGTACAAGTACAGAGCCTCAGGCTTTCATTTGGCATTGCTTCATCAGCTCAGAATTCCATTTGAAAGCCTTAGAATGGGCTCTGGAACAAATATGCTGAGCGAGCTGCAGAGCTCCACCAGAGAAAAGGAGCTAATGGAAATAAATCCCTATTCCTTGACCTTCCCTTCTATATGACAGTTGGCCTCTGGGGATTTCTGCTTCTCTTCCCTGACTTAACTGCTTTTCTTTTAAAAGAACTGGGATGAAATTATTCAGAATCCCAAATATTTTGAAATATTTTCTGGCAATTGAGAAATGTGCATTGATAGATCTCATTATTTGGGAATTATTTCTATAGTTGTAGATGACTGGTCCTAAAATTTTGTGGTTTTAAAACCCCTGTATTAAAAAGTATTGAGGAGCCCAAAAACTTTTGCTTTTATGGGTTATATTTATTAATATTTACAGTATTTGAAATGAAGACTGATAATTTTAATATATTCATTCACTTAAAAATAACAATAACAGATCTATTGCATGCAAAAATAAATAACATTTTTTGGGGAAAAATAACTTTTTTCCAAAGCAGAAAACACTTGATGAGAATAGTGGCATTTATTTACATCTTTTTGCAAATCTTTTTATTGTCTAGCTTAGTAGAAGGCAGCTAAATTCTCATATCAATTTTTGCATGCAATCTGTTGTTATATGTTATTTTGATTGAAATCTATGAAGATCTGTCTTTACCCATATATATAGTAGAAAAAAGGAGGAGTATTTTAATAGGCAAATATTGGATTAGTATTAATATGAAAATAGTTCAGTCATTATGGACCTCATGAAAGTGTCCCAGGAACTCCTGGGGGGCCAGGGTTTTAAAGCATACTTTGAGGACCTCTGGTGTATATATCACTGCCCTACCATCCTTTCTTCTCCTATGTAATTCTTGTCCATGTCCTCCATAGAGAGATTCTTAAGGCCTAAAATCAGGACACTACTATTTCAAACCCATAGGTTCTCAAGCTTTGTTGCATAAAAAGAATTCACTCATCTGTTGAAGATAATACTGATCAGAAGGCAATTTGAGATACTCAAATCTTAGATCATGTCTAAATTACTTAAAACTTAGGTCACCTCTAAATTATTTTAAGTAGTGACTGAAGATTAAGTCTAGGTACTTAAATTAAAATTTTAGAATAAATTCTCTTATTCTTTCTTTATTAGTTGTGAAATAAATAAAACTCCTTGCAATCCAGTGTTAGGCAGGAGTCCCTCATTATGGGAAAGGAGCTGGCTGTGATTCTTTGGTTATTCTCCTCAATCAGTTCAATGTTGAACTGTGGGGCAACTAGTGAATCTGTTTAGGGGTAGCAATCTCTTTCCTAGGAAAAGTTGAGTAGTTTTATTGATCTTTAACACCCCCTCCCACATAAAAGCATCATATTTTTAGCAAGTTACCAGACCCCTAAGATACCATAAAGCCCTTCATTTAAAACTGGGATAACAGAAAACCTAGAAGAATCAGTACATTTTGCAAAGAGTAACTAACAGAGTCTTAGATGAAATTCACTTGGGGCTGCAGAATTTAAGCTAAGATATCAGCTAATGTGTCTCTTTTGTGAACATTTAAGGTTAGTATAGTCAACCCCATTTTTCCTTTTTCTACCTCATGCTTAGAATAAGAGGGTGTAAGTTTCAAACACCTAACTAACTGAGAGTAGAAGGAAGCAAGCTCATTATTGGGAGCCAACAGAGACATCTGAGTCATGCCCTTGAAGTGGTTCTGGCATGGCCACTCCAGAGAAACAGCTCTGCAACAATTGTGACCCTCCTGAGGTCATTTCCCAGTGGACCAAGCCACACTTGTCACGTCTTTTGGAGGCCTGAGTCATCAAAACCATTTACACAGAAGTCACTTGTCACAGGCTATTTACAAATTTAAGCAGGGTATTTTTTTCTCTCTTTTGTTCTCATCCCTTTTCCTTTTCCAGCTCTTTTCTTTCTCTTTTCCACTTATCTTTTTTCATTCCCCTTTCCCTCTTCCTCTTCTTATCATCCTCTTTTCTTCTCCCTCTTCCATTCTGCTTTATCATTTGTCAATCATTTAAAGATCTATTTATCTGCTTCATTCTTTGTCAGAATCCATACAATTACTGCATGAAATCACATCTTTGTCTTAAGAGATTTCTTCTCATCTCCTTCCCCAACTCCCTCTTGGTCCTACTCCATACTATATCCTAGAAAATAAATCCATAGTTGCCAAAGAATGAACAGAGTTGAGAAATTATAGATTGAAAAACTGCTCCCTGCCCAAGGAAGTAATTTTCTTTATGAGAAAAAGAACCAGTTCTTTGCAATATATAATCCAGTACCAATGAGAAGTAAAGCTTCTTTTACCCTTTATCTCACTCTGACTCTTAGATGTTAGTTTTTAAAAAATTTGTACAGACAGTCAATTGCTTCAGTACTGAGGCTTTTATACTTGGTGAATTCCCAGGGGAAAAGAAATCTAAAGGGAACAGAGCATATGGAGACTTAAGGTATCTGTTTCCTTTGGTGCAGCATCTCTGAACATTGGTGGCCAACATGTACAGACTCAAAAGCAACTGAGTGGTTGGATTTCTATTTGTGATATGGTACACAGGAACCACTATTGTGTGGTCAAGAAACTAATAGCTTCACTATCTTGGCACTAAAGACACATGAGCCTCTGTTTGCTACAAGTGTGACCTGGATTATGGTTGTCAAATATTCTCTCATGTAAGTGCTAGACATGGCACAAACCTCCTATGCCTGATCCAATTGATCCTTAGCAGCCTTGTGATATCTTATCTGGGATTCTTCTCTTTGCAGATGAGCGGGAAGTTGTTCAGAAGAAGACGTTCACAAAATGGGTAAATTCACACCTGGCACGTGTATCCTGCCGTATTGCCGACCTCTACAAGGACCTGCGGGATGGAAGGATGCTCATCAAACTTCTGGAAGTCCTCTCAGGAGAGATGCTGGTAAAGCTTCTCAGATTTGCCACATTTTTCTTTTATCAGGTTGCTGATATAATAGGATTGATCTTTTTTTTTCTTAAAGAGGGTTAGGTTTATGAGCTTTCTCAAGTCAGCATGACCCCAAGAAACTCATCCATCTCTTTCCTGGAAATTACTCAAACTAGACAGAAAGGGAAATCTTATTCAAGATTCAAATCTGACTGATTTCCCCCACCATACTTGGAAATATTTCACATACTGAATGAGTCTCTTAATCTTAGCCTCATAGTCAAGAGGCAGCTAGGTGTTGTAGTGGATAGAATGATAGACTTGAAATCAAGAAGGTCTAAGTTCAGATTTTGCCTCAGATACTTACTAGCTGTGTGATCCTGGATAAATCATTTACATTCCCAGTCCCAACTTCTATATCTGTAAAATGAGGATAATAATACCTATTTCCTGGGGATATTATGAAGATAAAATGAATTAATTCGTGTAAAACATTTTGCTCTTTCAAATAGTAAAAACTGGTTCTTGTTATGACTACCCAACCCTCTCCTCTCTCGTCTTCTCTTCTAGTCACTTTAATAGGACATAGTGCCAGATTATAGATGTTTTAAGATGACTGTTTTTTTTTTTAACTTAAGACTGGCCAGGATATTTTGCTTCCTAATCTTGGCTTGTCTTTGACCACTATTGAGTTAGCATTATGAAATCCCACTAGACATTTTGATATTATTGTTCCTTTTCTTAGGTTTGGGAATTGAAACTTTCTGGAAGCTGTCAGTAATATCTTATTGCAATTCAATAATTTTGAGGTCATAACAGCTATTCTAGGTCTGTTCTAAGCATTTGCATTGACTTGCTTTATGACTTTGGGTAATTCATAATGTGCCTCAGTTTTCCATCTGTAAAATGGAGCGAATTAATAACAAGAGATTCCATTTATGTAGTGCTTTAAGTCTTAGGAAACACCTTTTTTTTCCTTTGCTACAATACCCTCTCATTCCAACAACCTGTGTAACTTGGGTAACTCATTTCACCTCCATCTAAAATGAGGAGGTAGGAGTAGATGCTCTCTAATGGTTCTTCCAGATCTAATCATATGATCCTATGGACCACGTGATGTGAGTATTTCAAGCATTAATATTCCCAATTTATGCATATAGAAATTGAATTAGCGATTGAGATATGCCCATGGTCACATAACTAGTGGGACAAGGAAATATCTTTGTTTCTAGAACCCAGAATGGGGTAAGAGAAAAGGATATTACTGTTTGTAAAATACACGTTTTTAATGGCAAAAATCTGTTTTCCATGAGTTTTAGTCATTTCTTTTGTGATAAATCAAGTCATATATGTTACATTAAAGGCAACAGAGAGGGCTCCCAATTTTCAAACCTGTAAAGGATATTTACATATCCTTTATCAAAGCTCTTTTATCAAGGCTTTGCTTCATTTATTCAAAAGTTCTCCATTATACTGCATGCAGTTAATAATCAATAATTTTTTTCTTTTTAATAGCATTATGGTTTGAAATTTATGTAAAAAATTTTTCAACATTCATTTTAAATTTTTTGCATTTTGCTCCTTTCCTCCTTCCTCTTCCCCTTCCCCAAGACAGCAAGCAATCTGATATAGGTTAAATATGTGCAATCTTTTAAAACATGTTTCCATATTTGTCATGTTATGCAAGAAAAATCAGACCAAAAGAGAAAGAAAATAACACAAGAAAGAAAAAAACCAAACAGGTGAAAATATTATGCTTCAGTCTAATTTCAGTCTCCATAGTTCTCTCTCTGGATGCAACTAGCATTTTCATCCCAAATGTCAATAGATAGTTTGAGTTGAATTGAACTGAATACAAAATGAGAATGTGTGTGCGTGTGTGTGTGTGTGTGTGTGTGTGTGTGTGTGTGACATTTTTATACTCCTCTTTCCCTTGTTGAAACATTCTTCCTCTTCTAGGTAGGATTTCTTGTCTTGGAAAACTGATGTAAAGCCTCTCCTGGAATCAACATTAACAGTACTTTAGTTGTGATCCTGAGAGATTAGAATGTAAGGTTCTTGAGGACAGGAATTATTTGTTTTTATCTTTAACTCCTCTTCAGTGTCTAATATATTATTTGACATATAGTAGATGCTTGATAAATGCTCTTGAGTTGAATTATTTCTAGTTAGCCAGTGCCACTGAGATTTGTAGCTGGTGGGGGATCTCTTCTGAGACTTCCTTTCACATATTTTTTACTCCTTATGGTGCACAGTGGGGCATATTGGAAATGAGTATGAGGTGGCTGTTGATTGGCATAGATTTTGCTATCTCCAATAGAAGAACTACCTTGTTATTTATCGTCAAATGTAGAAAGCTAAAACTAGGCCCTGGGAAATGTACCAAATAATCTGAACAACACAGCTTTGAAAGAACTGGGCAAGAAGAAACTTTAGCCCTGTTGAAGGGAAAAGGGTAGGAATTTTGGTAGCTCTGATAAAGAAATAGGATGCACTTGGTTTGTAGGGTGATTCATGAATATCAGCCAAGCTCTTTTGCTTTTCTCATGCTATAGCATCTTGCAAAAGTCTATTATTCACTTCTTTGTCCACTGTTTTCCTTACTTTCACTACTATTTATATTTTCTCCCAGCCAAAACCTACCAAAGGGAAGATGCGGATTCATTGCCTGGAGAATGTTGACAAAGCCTTGCAATTCCTCAAGGAGCAGCGAGTACATCTGGAAAACATGGGTTCTCATGACATTGTAGACGGCAATCACCGTCTTGTTCTGGGTCTTATCTGGACCATTATTCTTCGCTTCCAGGTAAGATTTTGGGGATGTAAAAGGGATATTGGATTTGATAGACTGGGGCAGAAAGATCATAAATTCGTAGAATTTTGTCCAGGTCTTTAATTTCATTAAAGAAGGGACATCCTAGGGGCAGCTTGCAGTGAATGAGCACCAAGCCTGAAGTCAGGCTTGAGTTCAAATCTGGTCTCAGATACTTACTAGCTGTGTAACCCTGGACAAGGCACTTAACTCAGTTTGCTTACAGTTCTTCTGTAAAATATGGACACATTGAAGAAGAAAATGGCAAACCAATTCATCATCTTTGCCAAGAAAATCTGATGGACCAACCCATGGAGTCACTAAGTCATTAAGAACTGGGCGTGACTAAACAACTGAACAGCAACAAAGGGCATTCTACCATTGCAAATTAGCAACTGTGATACCCTTTTATAGTTTTAGAAAGTCATCTGGGAGCCCCTGAGAGGTTAAGTGACTGTTAAATCACTGTTAAGACATAGCCAATATGACTTCAGAGATAACATTTGAGGCCAGCTCTTTATGCACTATAAGGTGAATATCCACTGTAAGTAGACAGAGGCATGGACCTGAAGTCAGGGAGGTCTGAATTTTAATCCCCTTAGATACTTACTAGCTGTGTAACTCTGGGCAGTAGACTGAACACTGTTTGTCTCATTTTCCTCATTTATAAAATAAACTTGAGAAGAAAATGACAAACTACTCTTGAATCTTAGCCAAGAAAACCTGAAATGGGTCAAGGAAAGTTGGATGTAACTGAAAACAAGTAAAGAACAACAAAAGAATTTTAAAATGAATTTACCTATTTAGTTTACCATCAACTTATCCTCTGGAAAGAATTCTAGATATCAGCAGATCTGAGTTCAAGTTCCAGTTCCAACATATATGAGTTATTTAACCTCAAACAAATTGCATGATTCCTTTATTTTTAAAACAGCTGTAATGATACTGGCACTATCTACTTTATGATGTGAGAATCAAATGAGATCATACCTGTAAAGTCCTATGTGACATAAAATGCTATTTATTATAAAAAAATCTATTACCATTGTAAGAAAATCCAGACCAGAACAATGAAATTAGGGTTCACATGTTTGGCTTGCTGAATGATCTGGGAATAGAACCAGATATGATAAACCATATTGGCAACTGCTCGTTCTTTTGAGTGGGAATAGAAACAATGCTAGCTATGTTACTGATTGTTGGAAAGACTTGCTTTTTCTTTTTCACCCCACTCCAGTTTTTTTTTCCCTATCTCATCCTGAAATTATAGAGCTACAGTAGGCATAAAGGAATTTTGGGAGGAGTAATGAGACATATCCATCTAGCCAGGGGGTTGACTGTTTGTCTAATCCTGAGCATTTCAAGTTTGATAATGTCTAGGAAAGAATGAGCTCATTTGGGTAGGGATGTGTGTGAAAGTTATAGGGGCATGTTTTAAAGGTTGAAAGAAGAATAGACATAACTGTTTGATTTGAATTCAGAGAGCCTATCAGACCAGGAACTTATTCTATTGACTGATTTGATTTCACCCTCTGTGAATGGATGAGATAACACAAAATAGCAACAGAATCAGGAAGAATAAAAAGGAAACAGGAGTATCAGTTAAAGCACAATCCATCTAGTTCGTGACATTTTTCTGTGGCCCAACTTTGTCCCTCAAAAGATGAAGTCTAGTGTCCTCTATCCTAATTTAGTTTTCAGCATCTCTTTTTTAAGTTAACGAAAGGCTCATTCTTACCCAAGAAAAACTTCCCTACCCCATTTCCAAAGGAGGTCATTGGTAATGATCTGGAGATGGCAGTCTACTTTTGGTTGGGATTTACACAGGTCAGGCAGCCTCCACTACAGATCAGAATGAGAGGAGAGAGTACATAGTAGAAATCAAGAAGCACAGAAAGAATCTCTCTTTTTTGTTTTTCCCACTGCCAGATCCAAGACATAGTTGTTCAAACTCAAGAGGGTCAGGAGACTCGCTCTGCTAAGGATGCACTACTGCTTTGGTGTCAGATGAAGACATCAGGGTATGTTCTGTTAATGCCAGTCATTGAGTATCTCACTCCCATCATCACAACTTACTTCCTTGCTCTCCACAGAGCACTGCCTCCAAAGCACTAGTGGACAGATAAACTTTATCACTCCAACTGATCACTGCTTAAAAGTAATTCATACAAAATCTATCCTTACGGGCAGCTAGGTGGTGCAGTGGATAGAGCACCAGGCCTGAAGTCAGGAGGACCTGAGTTCAAATTTGATCTCAGACACAACATTCCCTAGCTGTGTGACCCTGGGCAAGTCACTTAACCCCAATTGCCTCAGCAAAAAAAAAAAATCTATCCTTACTTGTTGTATTGAGTAATGAATTACAGGGTACTTCATCAAAATGGTCTTATTTTTCTTTTATTGAGAATGCACATGAGATATTTGGTACCTGGCCATTTGATGAGAGAACATCCTTGATCTGATATTGGGGATGATTGGGAAGAGGGACAAAGTCATTCTTTAAAATATATAGTGGTTCTCACATTTCATACACATATACTTGAGAGTCTAGTGAAACCCATTTCTCACTTTAAAAAACATTTCTCTTGAATGCAGTTATCCCCACGTCAATGTCACCAATTTTACCTCCAGCTGGAAGGATGGTCTGGCCTTTAATGCCTTGATTCACAAGCATCGGTAAGAGGTCTTTGGAATCCTGTTGAGATATTTAATTAATAAGGAGATAGTCTTTCACTTCACATAGAAGTTATTATTTGAAATTCATGTGAATCTTTTGCATTAGTAATTAGTAATTTTAATACTTTCAGTACTCCCCCATTCTCAAATGCCCATATCTTCTTTCTTCTTCCCATTTCTAATCTCATTGTTGCTCCCTCTTGCTCTGATTGTTTCTTCCAAAGTGTCCCTTCTCATTATTCTTGATCTCCACTTTCCCTTCCATGCTGTTTCCCTTGATCAGCCCAAGATCTGTCTCTCTCTGTGGGCAGATTTAATCCCATGCTATACCCTGCTAGATGCAGATGCTATAAGCTATCTCCTTATTAATATTCTGGCTTCATTCCCAGACCAGATCTAATTGACTTTGAGAAGCTGAAGGACTCCAATGCCCGACACAACCTGGAACATGCATTTGATGTGGCAGAAAGGCAACTGGGTATTATTCCGCTCCTTGACCCAGAAGGTAAATCCAACATATTCTCTCAAACTCCATCCTATTTCCAAACCAATTTCTTCATTGCATCCTAGAGTTATAACTAGGAATATTTTCACTGTGGTAAAAAAAAATGGGGATGAGGTATAGAGAACAGACAAGCTATAGATACATTTACATGAGCAGAGGAGGCACTTCAACTTTTACTACTTTGGAGGTTGAAGGAGAAGGTGAGTTTCTTGAAAGACACTGAGACCAAGGATGCAGAAAGGTTGCTCAAAATCTATTGTATCTTGTAACTTAGTACTATGAGATAAGATATGGGGATGGTGATCACCACAGAGAGAAAGGATGTTAGTTAGCACTAGGAACCTTGGAGCAAAACCGTATTCTCTGTGTAAATGACAGCTTTAAGTATACAGGAATTTTAACCAGGGCTTTCTTTTGTTGCAGAGAGCTTTTTGGAATAGCAATCAACACTTATAATAAGCTGTTCCTCAATACTGGGTGCTGAGTGAGTCCTGAGAGACCATATAGTTTTGCAAGGTCTCACCTTATAAATGTGCATAACATAATGTCTGACTTATATTGCAACTTTTGAAGTTCTTCCCACCCCTAATTCATTGTGAAGTATATTGACCCTTCCCTTTTATTACAAAATGGCTTTCCCTTTGGATTTTTTTATTTCCTGTCTCTTATTTCCCTGCTAGATGCAGGGAAACCACAGACCCGTTTATCTTCCATTCCTGTTCTTTGATATTTCCTTGGAGCTTGTTGTCAATTCTGTGACCCACAACTATATTGAACTCAGGGCTATAGGATCAAGCCTGATTTTTCCTAGGCTTCTAATTTTTTCCTCAAATTGAATGACTAATTGCTATAAGAAGGCTGGTCACTTTTCTTTTGCAGATGTCTTCACAGAGAATCCTGATGAGAAATCCATCATTACTTATGTGGTGGCATTTTACCATTATTTCTCCAAGATGAAGGTGTTGGCTGTGGAGGGCAAGCGTGTTGGCAAGGTATGAACCAGACAGAAAACTAGCAAGTTACCTTCTCCTCCTCCTTATTGGATTCTTACTGGAGCCAAGCCCAATTCAAAGTCTGGGAATTTCTGTGACATAGTCCTTTCTCCTCTTTTGTCATTAATAATGAGCCTTGGATTATCACAGATTTTAACAGTATGGATTCTCTATGTGGAATCCATACTTTGTTTGGATTCTAATTATAATGGACCAGCAGAGGTTCATACTGAAGGTGGTTTATATTCAGGGTTGATACAGACTCTATACACCTTTGCTAAATGCATTCATAGCTGCACTGACAAAACTCCAAAGCTGAATTCTTTCAGTGTCACATCTTATCCTAAAAGATATCATCATCTGAGTTCTGGAGAGTCAAGTTCTAAGACAATAATTACTGACCTGCCACACCCTTCTATCATTTTTTTTTCTTGTGGTTTTCTAGCTCTCAGGCCTAGAATATGCTAGGCATTGTGTAAACAGTCTGCCATGATTGCTCTTCTCTGTAAGGGAGCTGCATGTATGTTTTCCCCAAGAGTAGCATCCTTCTGGATTCTGACAAACTTGAGTTTTTTCTGATTGTGTCAGTGAAAATGAAGCTTGCTCCAAGCAGGAGTAGTGAGCTAAGGACACGTATACCAGTAGAAAAGTGGATTCGCTCTAGTAGCTTAGTGCATAATCTGCCTAAAAAGAGGTAAACCATGATGAAGGATTCTCTGATTATAATTGCTATGAATAGTGTCATCATTCATTAATATAATTTTCATCAATAATAATAATAATGCTAATGTCAGTGCTGTTTACAATTATCAGGTGATTGACCATGCCATTGAGACTGAGAAGATGATTGAAAAATACAGTGGGCTGGCCTCTGATCTGCTTACCTGGATTGAGCAGACTATTACTGTCCTCAACAGCCGCAAATTTGCTAACTCCCTGAGTGGATTACAACAGCAGTTGCAATCTTTCAGCACCTACCGGACTGTGGAGAAGCCACCCAAGTAAGGGTCATATTTGCATAGACAGACATTTATTGAGTTAACTAGGAATGCATTTATTTATTCTTTCCACAAACATTTATTAAACACTTGTGTTATTTTACCTCCTTTTTTTTTACTTTATTTTACCTCCTTTCCCCTCCCCCCTTTTTTTTACAGTATGATATACCTTCCACCTCTAATTTCTTTTCGATTATTATCAAAGTAAAATCAAATTATACCCCCATTCTTTAAGGATACCTAGTAGAGATATAGTTCTTGAGAGTTCTATTCAACACTTGTGTTCCAGGGGCTGACAAAGAAAGAAATGGGCTCTATCTTCAAGCAGCTGGCATTCTACTGGGAAGGAAATAGCATGCACATAGAAAATTAAATAAATATAAAATATATGCAAAGTGATTTCTGGAGAGGATGAGAGTAGCAGCAGCTTATCAGACTAGACTTCCTGTAGAAGGTGACATTGATTCTAAAGAAGTGGAGGTGAAAATGAAGTATGTTCCAGGCATGATGGACAACTTGTACAAAGACAGAGACACAGGGAAATGTTGTGAATGGTTAGAAGTCAGCAAGTTAATT
This sequence comes from Myrmecobius fasciatus, assembly GCA_023553655.1. Classification (NCBI taxonomy): domain Eukaryota; kingdom Metazoa; phylum Chordata; class Mammalia; order Dasyuromorphia; family Myrmecobiidae; genus Myrmecobius; species Myrmecobius fasciatus. Next base: position 70,787 of record JAJPUD010005221.1, on the reverse strand, counting down.
TGGCAAGAATATATAGTGTGTGAAGGAGAGTATTGTATAATAAACCTGAAAAGAATAGACTGGAGGCAGGTGCAAAGGACTTTAAAAGCCAAATAAAGGAGTTTTTATTTTATCCTAGATGATAATTAGGTTATTTAGAGCAACAAGATGAATCTCAATTTGGTAGGTATGTGGAGGATGGATTGTAGAGGAGAGAGGCTACAGATCAATTATAAGGCTATTTTAGTAGTCCAGGGTGAGAATGAAGGTCTAAAGTGGTTGTTTTAGTGGAAAGAAAGTAACATATGAAGAATTGTATATGTAGTATCTTTAAGATTGAACAACAAATTGAATTGAGGGTGAAGGAGAGAGAAGAGTCCAAGATCACTGAAATTGTATATCTGAGTAAGTGGAAAGATAGTTCTGTCCCTAACAGAAATAAGGAAGTTTGGAAGAAGGAAGAGTTCAGGGCACTTCTTCCTCTATCTCTTGGTTTGATACTAATGACATTTATAAATGATAACAAAATATGAAAAGTGTTTGTTTTTAGAAATGACACCACTTTTCTAGTATTTTGTATAAAGTATTTTCTTATTCTTCCATAAGCTCTGGAGTATTCTTTTTTAGGAAGGGACATATATTTGCCCTATTGTCCTTCTGACTATATTGACTCAAATGTGTGGCAGCCATTTGTAAGGTAAATGTCATTACATATGTAGCCTGTAGTCATGGAATAGAAGGAAACTTACTGAAAAGTTCAGGGACAGGGACTAATTTATGCTTTCTTTGGTGTAGGGATTTCCTGGATGAAGAAAGTCCCTCCACTAATGTAGGTTAGCACCTTTTCTTCAGTTTGTGTGTTCTGGGACACTGAGAAGTTGAGTGGCTACTCAGGCTCACACAGCTGGTATGTGTCAGAAGCAAGACTTGGCCTCTCTCACATAAGCTGGGATTTCATTGGTGATTTTAGGTTTTTTTAGATCTTTCTCCATTGTGCAAGAGATTAAAATTCCTCAAATCAATACACACACACTCTCAATCTTGATTCAGATGTGCAGGGAGTCAAGCATTAATTATTAATTAGTCCCATTCTGTAACTAAGACAGGTGATTTTCCAGACTTTTGTTGCTTAACCTTCTGCTCTTCAATTCACCTTTGATTTAGAACTGCTGTATTGCCCTGCTCTAAGGAAGTGCACATTTCTCTGATCCCACTACTTTTTATCATCTCAGCCTAGCACTGTTGTGTGTAATTACCATTGATCATCAGGGTTATCCTTCCTCCCTTCCTCTTTCTCCTCTAATTTAGATTTGCCACATCCTATTTCTTTTTTCTTTTTTTTAGGCATTTTATTTTTTAATGTTTTTTTAAATTTTATTTGCATAACATATGTGTGGGTAATTCTTCAACATTAACCCTTACATAGCTTTCTGTTACAAATTTTTCCCCCCAACTCCCCACCCCTCCCCTAGATGGCAGAATATCCACTACATGTCAATTACATTAAAATATTTGGTAAATCGAATATATGTATACATATTTCCAAACTTATCATTGTTGTGCAAGAAAAATCGTATCCACAAGAAAGAAATATCAGATAAAGGAAACACAATGCAAGCAAACATCAACAGAGAGCATGAAAATGTTATGTTGTGGTCCACATTTCACATCCCTCTCTCTGGGTGTATATGGCTTTCTTCAGTGAACAATTGGAAGTGGTTTGAAACATTTTAAGAGAGCCATGTCCATCAGAATTGATCATCATATAGTATTGTTGTTGCTGTGTATAATGATCTCCTGATTCTGCTCATTTCACTCAGCATCAGTTCATGCAAGTCTCACCAGGCCTCTCTGAAATCATCCTGCTGGTCGTTTCTTACAGAACAATAATATTCCATAACATTCATATACCATAATTTATTCAGCCATTCTCCAATTGAAGGGCATCTATTCAGTTTCCAGTTTCTAGCCACTACAAAAAGGGCTGCCACAAACATTCTTGCACAGCCACATCCTATTTCTGAACTTTTCAGCCTAACTCTAACAAGGTTTTTTTTTCTACTTCACTTCACATAATGATTTGCAGCAAAATGGGGCAGTGGGTAGACAGAGTCAGGAAGGACTGTGTTCAAATGTGGCCCCAGATACTAGCTATGTAATCCTAGGAAAGTCACTCAACCATTTGCCTCAGTGTCCTTGTCTGTAAAATGGGGAGAAGGGATAATAATAGCATCTATCACTCAGGATTTTTACGAATATTGAATGAGATAATAATTGTGAAACAGCCCAATGCCTGACACATACCAAGCAAGCACTGTATAAATATTAGTTATTATTATTGTTATTATTTTTACTATCATAGCACCTATCTATGCTGTGAGGATGAAATGAAATAATTTTTGTAAATTTAGCACAGTGTCTAGCACAAAGTTAATAGTTTGTAAATACTTATTCCAAGCATCTACAAACACACATACGCATGTATGCATGTGCATACATACACATGCACACCAAGTATGGTCTTGCTTATCTGCCAATAAAAATGGCCCAACTCTGTAGTGATGGATTTCATCATTCATCAGTTATACTTGCTCCTCTCCCTGCTTTCTGTCTTCCTAAACTCTTCATTCATGGCTCTTAAACAAGGAAAGTTGAGACATGGAGTCTAGAATGTACCTATAAACAAGTATCTGATTTCTGACACTGACCCACTTTTAAGGTGGGTCATCATCCCTTGTGAGAGTAATAGGTATTGTGCACAGGGATGTTATCTCTTGGCTATATAGACAGTGTTTCAGGGCCAAGGCTCTTGCCAAAGCATTTATGGAGCACTAAGAATTGTTGCTTGTTTCTTGGCTTGGAGAATCCACTGTCGGACTGATCCTTGGAATACTGCATTAAGAGTTCTTGAAGAAGCTATAGAATATTGTATTTTCTTCTGTTCTCTTATTTTTGATAAATATTTTTTCAATTACTAAATGTTTTTGTCCCTTTTTTCTCCCTCTACAAAATGAAAGAAAAAAAGGAAAAGAATAAGCATTTATTAAGCACCTACTATGTGCCAAGCACTGTGCTAAGCACTATACAAATATTATCTTATTTGAAAGAAAGAAATACAAAATCCCTGCATCATATTAGCAGAGTCAAGCATGCAAATTCCCACATTGGCAATATCCGAAAATGAGTTTCTCATTCTGCATATTAGTCCATCATCTCTCTGACATGAGCTAGGCAGTGTTCTTTACCAGTTCTTCTAGAATTGTGGTTGATTATTTCACTGATCAGAATCATTTTCTTTTTCATTATTGATATTACAGGATAAGTTGTTTCCCTGTTCTATTATTTTAGAGTGAATTGAAGTTATTGTTGAAATTTATAAGGTTTGTAGAGATTTGCAGAATTGGGAGTGAAATTGAGGCCACATTAGGCTAGAGCTATGACCTGGGGATTCAGGTCTATATAGATTATTTCTAGCTCTCCTTCCTGCCAGTCATAAGGCTGTTGCTTTTCTTTTTAACAATAATTTTTTAAAGGTTTTGGAACTTGTTGTGAACTTGGGTTTGTTACAGTCCTATAGATTTTTAGAAGTGGCTTTTAGTGCAATGTCTTTATGGGGATAATGCCTTGTTAATGTTTTTTATTGACTTACCAATTGAAGACTTGACTAAAGAGTTTACCAGAAAACTGCTGTGTGAAGAATGGCTGAGGCATTGCTTGGTATTGATTAATGCAAAGATTGGTCAAAGGTTGCTAGAAAATACTCCAGTTTGTTACTCCCATGTGGAAACGAGACAAGTACTCAGATGATAATGGCTATTTTTTTTTTTTTTTTTGCTGAGGCAATTGGGGTGAAGTGACTTGCCCAGGGTCACACAGCTGTTACGTGTCTGAGATCAGATTTGAACTTAGGTCCTCCTGACTTCAGGGCTGGTGCTCTATCCACTGCGCCACCTAGCTGCCCCGATAATGGCTATTTTCAATGATCTATATTGTAATGATACAAGCTTTGTTTTGTCTTGGCTGGTAGATGTCCACAGGTATTTTGACAACTGAACAGGACTATAAATCATTGTTTGCTACTCCCTTTTCTGCCTCCCTAGCTTCCAAGGGAAATCTGGCATCATTTCCAAACTCTTTAAGTCTTTGGGATAACATGTTTAGTACAAATAGAAGATTTTGTTTTGGACATCTGAAGTCTAATTTTTCTCCCTCTGTTCTCATTTAGATTTCAAGAGAAGGGGAATCTGGAAGTCCTACTTTTTACTATCCAGTCCAGGATGAGAGCCAACAATCAGAAAGTATACACACCACATGAAGGGAAACTTGTGTCTGACATTAACCGGGTACAGCTACATTTTCTATTATGCTTTGCCAGGGAGGTTGATTGGGTGCAAGATATCAGTATAGGGAATGGAGCAATATTGGACTGGGTAAATTAAGCCATCTTCTTCAGTGTTATTGATTCCACATGCAGCTTATTTTGGACTACTATCTGAAAGCAGTGATCAGTCAAAATCCCTTCACCATCTATCAACTCAGTCCATTATGTATCCTGATACACACATGATTTCTGGGCATTTGTTTCATTGGTTACCATCAATATGACAAAAAGTGAGGGACATTTGCAGATAACATTGATGATTGTATTTTATGGGTTTTTTATGATAGAGAAATCAGTCAGCAAGTATTAAGTATTTAGTAGTATAATGCACTGGGCTAAGTGCTAGAGATACAAAAACAAACAAACCAAAAAAAAAAAAAAAACCAGAAACACAGCCCTTTCCTCTAAGGACTTCACATAGTAATGGGATGGGGTGGGGGGGAAATGTGCAAAACATTTTTGCAAGATTTTTAAACCCCAAGAAATCCTAATAGGTATATATAACATAGGTGAAGAACCAGGCTTTTGATGTTGCTATGAAGGATCAGAGAAAAACTTATTCTCAGAAAACTTGGTTACCTGGATATGTGGGGCAAAGGCTGCTATTACATTATAAGTTTATCTTCATTTATTCAATGGAGTACTGGCTTCTACCCCTACCTCTTCAAGTGCCCTAATTGTACTGAGTGCTTCTTAGAGATGGCACCATATATTGTCATGGAACCCCCACCTTTTCAGAACGTTCTATTTCTTACCGGATCTGTTCCTACCTGTAGGCCTGGGAAAGCCTGGAGGAAGCTGAATATCGTAGAGAGCTGGCCCTGAGGAATGAACTTATTCGTCAAGAGAAATTAGAACAATTGGCCCGGCGTTTTGACCGTAAGGCAGCAATGAGGGAAACGTGGCTCAGTGAGAACCAGCGCCTGGTCTCCCAGGTAATGTTTGGGGTAATTATAAGTGACTCCAGGTTCCTGGCAGAGAGGCCCATAATAGCCTTTGGAGAGATGAGCTGGCACAAGAGCTGTGGCTCTAGGACAGTCCAGGAGTGGGATGGACAGCATCTATATGTACCCCGCATTTCAGAGATGGATGGCTGAGAGGAGCGTTAATGTTGTGGACCATCTAGACTTTCCTTAGAAGACCTTCCATTGTTGTCATTTCAGAAGTACATGAGCAAGCCTGTCATCCCTTTGCCATTCTGTATAGCTTGAAGTCCTCCTCTTTTATTACTTCTCTCTGGCTCTGTTGCTGATTTTGTTACCTTTTACTCTAGTGTGAGCAAATATAGCTACCAAACAGTATGCTTAAATATTAGTACTTCAATTTTTTTATTAATATCCTTGATGACCTTTTCTTAATATAACTTTCCTCCATCATCTTCCCAGCAAATTTCTTGTAGAAAAGAAAAAGAATAAAAGCAATTTAGCAAAAGGAGAGAAGATAATGAATCTGAGAGTAAATGTAGTAATGTTCCACACCTGTAATTCTCTACTTTTGTAAAGAAGTTGAGAAGTACATTTTTTTTTCTTTCTCCACTGAGTCCAAAGTTAATCATTTACAAATATGTTATTTAGTTTCATGATTTTTGCTTTGTTTTGTTTTCACTGTTGTTTCGCATTTACATTATTGTGATTATTTTATTTATATATTTTCTTGATTCTACTTATTTCATGTTGTATCAGTCTGTCTAATGCTGTTCATAATTTTCTAAATCCATATTTGTTGTTCCTTATGGTACAATACTATTCTATCACAATCACATGACACAATTTGTTTAGCCATTCCCTAATTCATGGATATCTACTTTGTTTCCAGTTCTTCACTACCATAAAAAGTACTATTATGAGTATTTTGATATAGATGCCACCTTTCTTATCAGCTTTTATCACTTACCTTTCTAAATTTCTACTCAGCCTTTTCTCACTATAAAAGGGTCTAACCCTGAATGCAGATCAGTTGCTTGTGTTTTATTTCTTTTTATACTTGTTTCAGGTTCAACCTAAATTGGAAGCAACCAGAAATTCTTATCTCTTATCTTTAAGGAACCCTGTGTGAGATAAACAGATTATATTTCATTTCCAGAAAGTGTCATCAAAGTTAGTTTATATGGGCTGTTAGCCTCAGCTAAAGTTAGGGTATGATTTGGCTATAGATAATAGTTCTAGGATACATATGGTCAGGACACATAGTGTATTTGGGTATGTATGTGTATATATTAGAGAGAAAGAGTGATGTGGGGTTTTTTGTTTGGAGGTGTTTTCTTTTTGCTGGTTCTTCATATTTGCTCCAAGCAAAGAAGACTTTGGAATGCAGGATTCCAACATATTTATCTAATCTGAAATTGGCCACAGAGCCTTTTCTAAAGGGACAGTGTCTCTTCCCTTCTAACATGAAGATTGAAATTAAGTTCATCCTAGGAACATAAAACAAGTACTCTGGAAGAATATTTATGTATTGTATGTCCAAATGTAAATTCCTGTATGTGGAAACCAGACTGTAGGCAGATGAGCTCTTTGCCCTGCCCATATCTAGAAGAAAAAAAATTATTAAAGGCCAAGCTTGCCAGTGTGAAGTTACTTAAGTTATATAGATTAAATAATGGCATTCCTCAGAAAGTACTTGTGAGCTGCTCAGACTTTCAGAACTTTGCTGAATTAGAAAACAAAAAGAGCAAAGCTAGTTCCCACTCAAACTTATCTGCAATATAGTGCAATGAAAAGAGATTGGATTTGGAGTTAAATGGCATGGATTCTTGATATTGCTTATGTGACCTCAATTTCCTCATCTTTAAAATTATCTGAGCTCTAAAGTCTCTTCCATTTCTAAATCTGTGATCATTTAAAGTCAGAACTACAAATATTTAGGAAAAGCCAGAATTCTGGGATTAGAGTAGATTTCTACATTCAAATCCCATCTCTGACAAATAATAGTTTTATGACCCTGGACAAATCATTTAACTCCTTCTGGGCCCTAGTTTCTTTATCTTTCAAATGGGGATAATTGCAATACTTATTCCAGAAGCTTGTAGTGGAGTTCAATAAGATAAAATGTAATCTTTAAAAGTATTCCAATAATGCTGGAAACTATTTTTTGAATGAACCTAAAGGTTTCTTTCCAGTGACCCACTGGCAAACAGTTCAGTTTCTGATGATAGCCTTGCTGTGTCTAGATGTGGGTGGATCTGAATCTTCTGCTTGAATATGCAGAATAGACTAGAAATTTGACATTCCCATTTTTTGTGTTCTCTCCCTGGGGAAGCAGGATAACTTTGGTTACGATCTGGCAGCTGTGGAAGCAGCTAAGAAGAAGCATGAAGCCATTGAGACAGATACTGCTGCTTATGAGGAGAGGGTGAAGGCCCTGGAAGATCTGGCCCAGGAGTTGGAAAAGGAGAACTATCATGACTTGAAACGCATCAAGGCGAGAAAGGACAACATCCTGCGGATGTGGTCCTACTTGTTGGAGCTTCTGCAATCTCGGCGCCAAAGGCTGGAGATGACTCTGACGCTGCAGAAGCTCTTCCAAGATATGCTTCACAGCATCGACTGGATAGATGAGATGAAGGTCTGGCCTTTCAGCAGTAGATCTCTCTCCCTTCTTCTCCATTGCCAACACCTAGCAGCTTTGCCCTCTCACTGAGTTCCTGGGGCGGAGCTTAGCAACTTGACTATTAATTTATGCTTCTTTGACTCCTTTCATCCGAGAATCATATACCCCTTTTATAGACTGAAGCTTTCTGGTCCTTCCTGCCCAAGGTTAGGAGGCAGAGAATGGTTGTCAATTTCCTTAGTTCAGAATGGGGGGAAAAAAGCACAATCCCTGTCTATTCCTACCTACAGTTAACCTGGATTCTACCCACGATCTGCATAACTGACTTAAAATTAACTAAATAGACATGAATGGCAAAGATAAGGATTCATGATCTGGGCAAGAATTGGACTAGACCAATAACTTTTAACTGGTTTTTGCAACCCCATATAGGATAATTGAATGTGGGGATCACAAAATTATGATTTATTATCAGCAAATGTTTGATATATATATATCTGTTTTATATACCTATATATACAGAGTCATGTAAAAATTTTTCAGATACAGAGGGTCACAAATGGAAAAAGTTTTAAGAATCCTGGACTAGTATATTTTCTATTCATCCAGACAAATTTTTCTCTGCCCCCTCCCTCAACCCAACTTTTAAAAAGTAGATAAGTTGATTTACATTTGCCTACTTTGTTCACTGTTAGCTAACAGTGAGGTGTCTATTTAAAAGGGAAGAAGAGCAAGACCAAGAGTCTTAATGTTTGCAACCTGAATAATCACCACCAGGCTACTGAAAGACAAAGACCATCTCTGTACAATATGAAGGGTTGCTTCCTGTCCTCTGTTCCACTAAGCTATACTTGTTTCCATGTCCTTTGGCACCATACAACAAGAAGAATACTTTTATTCTCATTGGATATTTACCGTGATAGTCAACATGAGTTAGTGAGGAGAGAGGGCATCAGAAAGATATGAGATCATAGCCTGCTTCTGAAATGTGCTGGCTTTCTCAGTGCCCTCAGATTACTCTCTAATACTAGAATTTGCAAAGAAATGGCTGACCTAGATCGGTGGAATAAATTCCTCACTGTGTCAATGAAATCACAGGTTTAGTTTTTAAAATAAATTAGTCTTAACCATCCTAGTCCAACTGCTACTGAATGCTTTCTCCAGAATGCTTCTCATCTCCTTTCTTTCCCTATAGAGGTATACCCATCCTCACATTTTCTCTTCCTTTCCTAGGTTCACCTTCTGTCCTCTGAATTTGGGAAACACTTGTTAGAGGTAGAGGACCTGCTTCAGAAGCACAAGCTGATGGAAGCTGACATTGCCATCCAGGGGGATAAAGTGAAGGCAATCACGTCAGCTGCTCTACAGTTCACAGATGGGAAAGGTTAGGCAAAGCATATTTCCTCTTTGCTTCAAGATTCCATTTTTCCTCTCCTTCAGTGAAGTTCTCCCATAGCAAGTTCTCCTTAGAGCCCCAAACTCAGTTTCTTTTTGTCTTCATCAGATAACGTTCCATGAAAGGTACTGGAAGGGTGAGGCATTAGATACCAGGAAATTATTGTCAAAAACAGGCTTGAAATCAGATTTGAAGTACAAGAAAATCCTTACCCTTTCATCCAATTAAGATCATTCATATGAATTACAAGATAAGAATCATAAATTCCTTGAGGTCAAGTACCAATGAGATCTTGTTTTTGTATCGCCTCCAGAATTTGGCATAGTGCCCTGTGCATAGTAGGTGATGGAGTAAATAGTGGAGCAGAGAATAGAATGAAAGGATACCAGTCCTATAAAGGGAATATCCTAATATTTTCCTAGAGAGTTAGCATAGTATTTCAATATTGATTCTAAAACAAAAAGCACCATTTGGATAAAGGCTCTCCCACCAAAAATCCTACTGTGAACTCTTCAGTAAATCATTTGACAAGCATTTATAAAGCCCCTATTATGGGCCATCTCTAGAGATACAAATACAAAAGTGTGATGGTCATTGGCCTTAAAGGGGAAACAAACTACAGAGGGGAATGGTGGCCTAGGAAGAGAGTTTGAGCTTATAGGATCATGGATCACAGGAATTGTAATCCTAGGATCATACCATATAGTTGAAGCTAGAAGAGATCTTAAAGATCATCCAGCCAATCTCCTTCATTTTACAGATGAGGAAATTGAGGTCTGAAAAAGTCAAGTCATTTGGCCAAAGCCATATGGGTCAGAGGCAGGATATTTCTGTTTGTTTTTGTTGTTGTTGTTGTTGTTGTTTTTGGTTTTTTTAGTAGCAGTGACAGCATTGTTTTGATTATTATTCCCATAGCAAGAGGGGCAGGGTACATCAGTGTCAGCTGAGTGGCAAGATGCTCAAGCTGGGTGGGGTCCTCCTATTTTAATATGTGACTGGATGAGATTTAAATCATAGCCTGGGGAAGGCTAGCTATGGTGTTTTGAGGTGAATTTTCACTCCCTGATTTACCATGGTAGACAGTCCAGCCCCAGAGCCGAGTCCCAAAGCTTAGAAGGTTTCATCTTTTAGTTTCCCTGTATCCCAAGAGATAAAATTAAAATTTGTCCAAAAAAGCAACTTCACTTTCCTCCAGGCCATTAGGTAGGTTTATGAGATAGGCATCAATAAGTATACTAATCAAGAGACCCCCGAGTTCTAGCTCTGACATTTATTATCCATGTAACTCTGGGCAAGTCATTCATAACCTGAATAATACTTGCATAATCTTCCTCACTAATGCTTTGTAAATCTGAAATCTTATAGAAATGTGAATTATTTTAGCCAATTTACATGCTTCATTTTAATTTTACAGTGAAAACGAACCTTTTCTCTCTCTCCTTTGTTTTCCCCTTTGCTTTCTCACTTAGGTTACCAGCCTTGTGACCCCCAAGTCATCCAGGATCGGGTCAGCCACTTGGAGCTGTGCTTTGGAGAGTTAAGCTCAATGGCAGCAGGGAGGAAGGCCCGCCTAGAGCAGTCCAAGAGACTGTGGAAGTTTTTTTGGGAGATGGATGAGGCAGAAAGCTGGATCAAGGAGAAGGAGCAGATCTATTCCTCACTGGACTATGGCAAGGACTTGACCAGTGTGTTAATCTTGCAGCGTAAGCACAAGGCCTTTGAGGATGAGCTACGGGGACTAGATGCCCACCTGGAGCAGATGATGAAGGAAGCAGAGGACATGGTGGCCCAAAAGCACTTTGGGCACCCACAGATTGAGGCCCGCATTCGGGAGGTGTCTGCCCTTTGGGACCAGCTGAAGGAGCTGGCTGCTTTCCGCAAGAAAAACCTCCAGGATGCTGAGAATTTTTTCCAGTTCCAGGGGGATGCTGATGACTTGAAGGCCTGGCTGCAAGATGCCCACCGCTTGCTCTCAGGAGAGGATGTTGGACAAGATGAAGGAGCTACACGAGCCCTGGGGAAAAAGCATAAGGAGTTTCTGGAGGAACTGGAGGAGAGTCAAGGAGTTATGGAACACCTGGAACAACAAGCCCAGAGCTTCCCACAAGAATTCCGGGATTCTCCTGATGTAAACAACCGATTACAGGCTCTTCAGGAACTTTACCAGCAGGTGGTAGCTCAGGCTGACCTACGTCGGCAAAGGCTACAGGATGCCCTGGATTTATATACAGTATTTGGTGAGACAGATGCCTGTGAACTGTGGATGGGGGAGAAGGAGAAGTGGCTGGCTCAGATGGAGATCCCAGATACCCTGGAGGACCTAGAGGTGGTACAGCACAGGTCAGAACCAGTTAAATTCATCCCTTGCAATAACTGGGGGAGAATGTGATAACAAGTTGGCCCTCCTGGCAATCTGGCCATTGATAATATCCACCAAACCTTCCACCATTCTTCTTCTGTTAGGTGAGCCAATGGCATGTCTAATAACCATCCTTTCTGTTCACGCTAGCCTAAGAGATGGACTTTTATGGTGTTCGGTCATGAAATTAAGACTGTAAATTTGAAATTAGGCTATATTGATAGATTTAGCCTCAGTTCCAAGAGAGTAAAGGTGGAGTTGAGGGAATTTGGCAGTAGCGGGTGTCCCAGAGTGGCAGTTGTCAAAGTTCTCCCTTTCATTAATGTCTTCCTTTTGAATATATGAACATGATGTTTAAGGAGTGGTGGGAAGGAATTTGAAATCTTATTTCTCTGGGATTTGATCCCACATCTAGTGGTGGTATTTCTGTTATTTTTGTTGCTGTGTTATACCCTGACTATTGCAATGTTTGTTTTAGGTTTGACATTCTGGACCAGGAAATGAAAACGCTGATGACACAGATTGATGGGGTGAATCTTGCTGCAAACAGCTTGGTGGAAAGTGGCCACCCACGTAGTGCCGAAGTGAAGAAATGTCAGGATCATTTGAACCAAAGGTACAAAGTAGGGCTTCAGGGTGGAACAATTTCATATAGGCCCATTTGTATCACTGGTGTGGTAAGGCTTGGTGTTGGGGTGCCCCTTCTGCAAGTCTGCCTTCCTGGAATACCCCTAGTGCTACAGTCAGTCAGTCATGATGCATTTATTAAATGCTCACTATGTGCCAAGGAAGGAATAGTCTGGACTCTACCTTCAAAGGAGTTCACATTTTAATGAAGATAAAAATGCAAATTGTCTCTGAGGGGATTCCTTTAACCTTGTTTTTCTGCGTGCAACTAAACAGAATGAAAGGTGGCACTCTTACCTGGTGTGCACCAAATTCTCCAGGGAGTGAGCAGGGTTAGAGAAATGTTTGTTGAAATGTAAACACTATAGGCCTGATTCTGGTTATGTGTAGGTATGTGTGAGGGATTGTGTGTGTGTGTGTGTGCGTGCGTGCGTGTGTGTGTGCACGCATGCACGGATGCATGTGTGTGTAGAGGGCATCAATTTGAGAATGCTTGGAGATAGAATGGGGCCACATGGTGCACTTGCTGCATTTTCCCTGGGGCTCTTGGGCAAAGAAGAGGGTTGTATTTTTTTTTATTTTTACCAATTATATCTAAAAAAAAATCTTTTTAAAACTTTGAGTTCCAAATTCTCTTCTTCCTCCCTTACCCACCTCCCATTGAAAAGTTACATGTGAAGTAATGAAAAACATTTCTATAAAAGTACTGTGGGGAAAGAAGAGACAGAATCTTTCTCCTCCCCCAAAAAATAGCCTCAAGAGAAAAAAATTAAAAAAAGAATCTGTATCCAGACAATCACTTTTTTCCTTCGGGATTAGAGAGCATTTTTCAGTGTGGTCCTTCTGAGTGTTACTGTGTTACTGATAAAAGCAAAGTTACATTGTAATTACTTTGTACATAGTGCATTTGGCTTTTCATGAATTGATGGAGAACTTTCCAGGTTTTTTATCCATTTGAGAAATGAGGCCTTCCTCAGAGGAATTTGCTCCGAACAATTACAATGACTAACTATTTTCCACCTGCTTATTCTATTCTCTGGCTTCTTTCACTTTGCCTCCTCCAAAGTGTTTTGCTTGTGATCTCCCCCTGTGCCCCATATACTTTCTCTTCTACCACCCTTCCCCCATTTTGCTATCCTCTTCCTCTCCTATTGTCCTACACAAAATAAGCTAGATTTCTATACCCATATTGAGTGTGGGTGTTACTTCCTTTTGAAGACAATCATGATGGGAGTGAGGTGCAGTCACTCACCCTCCCTTTTTCTTGCCTCTTGTGGCAAATGATTTTTGCTATTCCACCTCTTTCTTTTCCTTTTTCCCTAAACATTCCTTTGTAACCCTTCATTTTATTGTTCTGAAATATTATCCCTTTATATTTAACTCACCTCTGTGTCTTCTGTTTATACATATGAGGGTTGTATTTTTTTATTTTAATTTTTTTGTTTTTACTACTGTTACTTTAATATAACCCAGAAATGAAGGGTTTGTGTGTGTGTTTGTTTGCCTGTTTTATAATGAAGCTTCAGCAGTGAAACTGTTTCTCATGTAGCTGGACCTGTTAACTGAAAATGAGAACCCTTGAATAAAAGATCTCTATTAGAGGGAGATTCTTTCAGAGGAAAGTTTAATTGCCTACTAGTTTCTAAGGGATCCTTGAGGACAAAGAAATCTTGCATGAGATATGCTTTCCTCTTGTCCCCTCCTCTTCCCATCTCCACACCACATACACTGAGCTGTTTCTAAGAGTTTAAGACAGGAGACTAGAGGGGGGAGAGTTAGAGAGGGAAATAGAAGCTGCAAGTCTGTGATTAAGGTATGTCAAAACATTAGACCCAAAAGATTAGAGATATAGCTGAGTGTTTTCATAGATGTTGTGGCCCCAGTGACAGTCATTAAAATATTCCTTTTCACTAATTTTTTCAGGCAGTATGACAGTAGTATGGGGAAAGAGAATGTTAACAAATTTGGGAGACTCTAGAGAAGGTACGAAAGTAGTGAGTAGAACATACTGGGACTTTTTAAAATAAAGCTGACTACCTATAACTGATGATAAGTGGATACCTCAAGGTACAAAAATGTAATTCTAGAAATCCCTTTATAAATAGAATGTCCCTATAGAGGTCCAGTGTCCTATAACTAGGTAGATAGTGGTTCTCTTTTCAAATTCTGAAAAGATAGTTGCTTTATTTTTGGTTTTTGCTTAATTGGGGGAACTAAAGCATGTTTGAACTAGACCAGCTTCTAAAAAAAAAGCTGATCAGTCAAATGGCTATTGGTTTAATGAGCTATGCTCAAGAGATCTTTATTTTTAAAGACTGTCATTCATCATCCCTCGTGCTACAAGATTGTGTTATCTGCTTTTATCTGAGAACCTAAGGTACATGTTTTCATAGACTTTTTAGTATCATAGTCCCACTCAGTATAATAATCATTGTGCATAATAATACATTGTTTATGTAGCCCTTTCTTGAATATCTCTGCTGACAGTGAGCAGCAGGTAGAATGGGCAAGCAAGGCAAGCTGAACTATTAGTATCCTTGTGAGGATCCTCTCTCTTCCTTTCATGGAGACATGGCTTTCCTTCAATTCATAACTAGATAGATCTTGGTTTTAAAACCTGGATATCAAAAAATATATATGGTTATCAGTAGTTTGAAAATGAAAGCATCATTTTACATCAGGGAGCATCTTATTAGTTCAAGTCTCAAGAGGAATTTTTCTCCCTCTAATGCTCTGGGCTTACATCTCTAGCTTGTAGAATTCTACTGGTAGATCCAAGTTGGTTGGTCTTATAAAGTCTTGATACTTTAAAACTAGTTTTTTTCCCAAGTTTTCTTCCTATTTTCCCAAACTTATTGCTAGTGTTTAAGTAGAATTAGCACAGATTTGAATGAGCATCCCTCTTTTAATACCTTGTAACACATTTACTGAGAAAACACTTAAAAACAATACCATTTACAGAAATAGCAGTTTTAAAGGCAGTCGAAGTTTACCACTACAATGCAGGAAGGAGAAATGTGGTTGATTTTCCTTCTATTCAATTCTCCATTAGGAAACAAGTAAATTAAGGGACTACTTGAGGTGGATAATAGAGGGGAGATTTCATCTCCCAAGATAGCATAGTAGGAATCTCTATAGTGGTCTCACCAACAATCATGTAACTGGCATCTCAGATGGTCAGGGGTGAACTCTGGAATGTGTTCTTGACTCTCAGACCCTAATAAAATTTCTCACAGTACCTGGTACATAGTAGGTATTTAATAAATATTTGTTGACTTATTGACTGTCATTCTATTCTAGCTCCAGCTTCCATCATTTTCCATCTGTCCACCAAGTCAGACTCTTTGGTTCTCTCCCCTCCCTCCCACAAATTCCTTTTTCCAAAAGTGAAGGCAAGCTGAGGAGTTCCAATCACTATTAGTTGTATTATGGGTGGTTTGCTATTAGGTCAGGTCCAATAACCCCTTGGGGCTTAAAGAATACTATGAAAACTCTCTGCTATTAGGGAGTTCTATCCATTTCCCCCTGCTTTATTCCAAGCTTTTAGGAGTAGCTTCAAAAGGTTGGATGCACCCATTCCATTTATGGCAGCCCATTCCATTATAGACAATTTTAGTTGTTTAAAAAGTTCTTATTAAGTAATTCAGCTTAAATTTGCTTCCCTGTGACTTCTTACTGGTTTTGGTTCAACCTTTTGGAACCATGCAGATTCAATCTAATTTGCCTTCCACTTGACTACTCTACAAACATTTGAAGATAATGCTTATTATTCCCCTGGATTTTATATTGACTTCCAATTCCTTCTTAATGTGGTTTTTGGACTTGAAGGCCCTCTTAGGCAAAACTAGTGTGTTGGAATTAGTAGCAGTGCTGACAATGTAGATGCTATATGCACAAAGAAAGCAATATAATAATTTTGATTGTACCATGTTGCTGAAACAAGATTGTAGAGGATTTATACCAGGATTGTAGGGTTGGTTTTTATGCAGAATTAAATAGAGAGAGGCAAGGTGGCTTTGAGCCAAAAGGCAAGGTGGGACAAGTTGTAAAGAACCTGCATATAGATATGATTCACTAATGAAGGGAAGAGAAGCTTAGCCAACTCCCTAAACTCATCACCATTTATTGATTTATTAGAACACATAGAATAGACTTTATTTAGTACTGGTGGGGTTGTTTAGATGTCACTTAGTCAAGACCCTAATTTTACAAATGAGGAAATAGAGGTTGAAAACATAAAAATGATTTGTCCAAGATCATGTAGATAATTTTTTTTGCCTTTATTTTTTTTATTTTATTTGCATAACATATGTGTGGGTAATTCTTCAACAATAACCCTTACATAGCTTTCTGTTACAAATTTTTCCCCCCAACTCCCCACCCCTCCCCTAGATGGCAGGATATCCACTACATGTTAATTATGTTAAAATATTGGCAAATCGAATATATGTATACATATTTCCAAACATCATTGTTGTGCAAGAAAAATCTTATCTACACAAAAGATATATCAGATAAAGGAAACACAATGTAAACAAACATCAATCAAGGAGTATGAGAATGTTATGTTGTGGTCCACATTTCACATCCCTCTCTCTGGGTGTATATGGCTTACTTCAGTGAACAATTGGAGGTGGTTTGAAACATTTCATTGTTGAAGAGAGCCATGTCCATCAGAATTGATCGTCATATAGTACTGTTGTTGCCGTGTATAATGATCTCCTGGTTCTGCTCATTTCACTCAGCATCAGTTCATGTAAGTCTCTCCAAGCCTCTCTGAAATCATCTTGCTGGTCATTTCTTACAGAACAATAGTATTCCATAATATCCATATACCATAATTTATTCAGCCATTCTCCAATTGAAGGGCATCTATTCAATTTCCAGTTTCTAGCCACTACAAAAAGGGCTGCCACAAACATTCTTGCACATGTGGGGCCCTTTCCTTCTTTTATGATTTCTTTGGGATATAAGCCCAATAGAAACGCTGCTGGGTCGAAGGGTATGCACAGTTTGATAACTTTTTGAGCATAGCTCCAAATTGTTCTCCAGAATGGCTGTATCCGTTCACAGCTCCACCAACAAGATCATGTAGATAATTAAGGATCAGAACTAGAATTTGGAACTAGTTCTTTTGATGCTAAAGCCAGTATTCTTTCTAATACATCAGACAGCCTTATACAAACCTAAAATAGTTCTTCCTCCTGGTGCTTCCCTAGATGGGGATTTGAA
This sequence comes from Myrmecobius fasciatus, assembly GCA_023553655.1. Lineage (NCBI taxonomy): Eukaryota > Metazoa > Chordata > Mammalia > Dasyuromorphia > Myrmecobiidae > Myrmecobius > Myrmecobius fasciatus. The sequence goes on along the minus strand of JAJPUD010005221.1, from coordinate 53,264 downwards.
GTATAATAGGAACAAAAATACCTTAAAAACAGAATTCTTTTTAGCAGCCTTATGTATCCTTGGACAAGTAATTTTACTTCTCTAGATCACATTTTCTTAATCTTTAAAATGAGTGAATTGAACTAACTGGTCCATAAATTCCCTTTTACTAAATGCTTTGATCCTATTTTTTGCCTACTTATGCTATAAAATCTGTCCAATAAATGCTTTGTCTAATGAGTGAATGGTTACTTTTCTCTGAACATAATCTAGTGTGTCAATATCTTTCTTAAAATGTAGAAACTTGAACTGAAATAATCTTCCAAGCCTATTCTAATCAATGCAAGCCATAAGATAATTATCTCTCCCAGTCAATACACTGTATATGTTAAAGTTGACCCCTGGTGCTTTTCCTTTTTTTGTCAGTCATGTCACAATGTTGCCTCATATTAACTTTGTACTTGTATGAGAGCCTTAGACCTTTTCATGTGAATTGCTCTTAAGTCATTTCCCTAAGCAGTTAATGTTTTTTTATCTGAGTGCAGAGTTTTAGATTTATACCTATCTTCACTTTGGGGAGGCATGCCAAGCTCTTTTTGAAAGTTGATTCTGGAACTCACTTCCCCTGGAAGAGGAAGAGAGAAAAGATGTAATATCTAAAAGGGGAAAGTCATATACTCATCCTTCATGGCAAACTTAAGCTTCTGGCTATCACAGTAGTATAGAAGCATAGCCAGGGTAACAGTGAGTACTCCTGCTTAATTGCTCTGGCTCTTCACTTAAACTGAATGGCCCTTTCTGTGAATATATGCCTTCCTCTTTTGATAACCTCTCGGTCTCTTGTAAGGTAAGGAAGAAATGGGGTCCTTCCTTTAGGACCATCCCTTCTTTCATCCATATATCATGGCAGGCCAAAGATTCCATTTTGGCCAGGGTATGTTCTTATCTCCTGGTGCATTTCTTTAGGTCAAAGAAGAGTAAAATGGTGCCATCCCTTTATGACACCTGCCCTCTTTCATCTGTAGATCTTGGCAAGCCAGTAGATTCTTTTCTGGCCAGTGTATTCACTTATCTCTTGGTATATTTCTCTGTTGGGCAAGAGAAAATGGTACCATTCTTTTTATGACACAAGCCCTCTTTCATCCGTATATCATGGCAAGCCAAAAGATTCCATTCTGGTCAGTGCTTCATTTTATCTCCTGATGCATTCATTTTCCTGTGTCAGAGAGCTATTCAGGGTTAAAGTATTCATACTCTGTCTATTAGTATTAGGTAGTATTCATGAACTTCTTTCCAAGATTATGTCCCTGGCAAGAATGACTATTCTGAGCATTTCTTTCACTTATGTTCTTTTTATGTTGTAGTTAGTTGCATGCAGCTGTATATAGTTTTATGATTTTCATCTAGTCATTTTTCTCCCTCTTACTCAAGTTGATTCTTCTGCCAGACTTAATTTTCACCAACTACATTTCACCTAGAAACCCTTCATGTACCATTAGCTATGATTTGAAATATCAAATCCTATTCTTTATCATATATATAGAATTATTCATTTCCCAAAGTCATAGCCCTTCATTACAAAGAAAGATAGAAATACTTCATGTTCAGGTTTTTCAGATCCCATATCCAGAACAGTGATTTGTTTGTCTGGTTTTTTTTCTAGCCATATGATTAATTTTCTACATAATGCAGTCTGTCAGTCTGTCATTAAATAATAGAGGGAAGGCAGTAGATTTAAGAGATATTAGAAAAGGCTTTCTGTAGAAAGTAAAATGGCTGAAACATAAAGAAAATGAGGTGGAAATGAGAAAGGAGAGTATTTTAGTCTGGGGGACAGTCAGGGAAAATGTCTGGAGGGGAGAGATGGAGTGTCTTCTTTGAGGAACATTTAAGAGTGTTACTGGATCAAAGAGGTTGGGGTAGGATGAGATGTGAGGTGTAAGAAAACTGGAAAAGTACATAGGGTTGGTTATAAAGTTCTTTAAACACCAAATGAGGACTTTATATTTAATTCTAGAGGCAGTAAAGAGCCACTGGAAGTTACTGAGTTTGGGGGAGAGAAAGGGTGACATAGTTTAAGTGACATCCTGTAAGAAAATCACTTTGGCAGCTAAATGAAGGATGTACTGAAGCAGAGAGAGGTAGATAGCAGGTAGATGAACCAATAAGTTATTCCAGTAATCCAGGCATGGGGAGATGAAAGCATGCACCAGGGTAGTGGCCGTATTGGACAAAAGAAGGGGACATATTGGAGAAATGTTGCATAGATAAAATCAACAGACATTGGCAACAAATTGGAATTGGGAGGTAAGAGAGAGAGAGGAGTCAAGAATGGCAGTAAGTTGTGATTCTGGAGGATTGAGAAGATAGTGATACTCTTAAATTAATAGGAAACATTGGAAGCTGGGAGAGCTTGAAGAGAAAGATGAGTTTGCTTTTGGACTTGTTGAGTTACTAAACATCCTTTGACATGTCTGAGAGGCAGCTAGAAATGTGAAACTGGAAGTCAACAGAGAAGTTAACTCTATAAGTAGATTTGAGAATCATCAGTATAAATATGATAATTGATCCACAGGAGGTAATGAAATCCTAAGTAAAGTGGTATAGAGGGAGGAGGAGGTCAGGGATGAACTCCTGTGGGAGTCCCATAGATAGTAGGCCTTACCTAGATGAAGATCCAGTGAAGGGGAAAGAGAATTAGCAGACAGTAGGAAGAAAACCAGGAGGACATGATGTTCCAAAAACCTTGAAAGAAGAGTATATTGAGGAGATAATCAGTACTGTCAAAAGCTGCAAAGAAATCAAGAAATATTGCATTTTCTATATAATAGAAACAAACAAGGGTCCTTGCAAAGGTAAGAGTAAAGCCAGTATCACTTAATCCAAAGTCTGTGACTGCTAGAAGAACCCTTCTCTCCCCTTTCCCCACTTCTCACAGCTTCATATGTCCTGCTTTCATCAGTCTTTAACATTGTGAAGAAGAGTTATCTATATTAGGCTGAATCCCTCTTTTAGTTATTGCTGTTGCCTCCCAGCAACCACGCTCTATAGTTCTGTATTGGAGACTCTCTTGGTTCTTTTCCTCAGATCCTTTCTTCACATTGTTCAAGGCTTCTTACAAGGTATTGTCTTTGAATGAAAGAATTTTAGAATTGGAAGTAATCTTAGATATCATTTAATTTAAACCCCTTATTAAATATGTGAGAAAATTGGGGCCCACAAAAGATAAGATACTTACCCTAGATCACCTGGTAATTCAGGAATGGAGCTGGGACTTGAATACAGATTCCAAATAATACTGTTAAATATTAAGAAACAATGGACCTTACACTTTTTGGCTGTCTCTTTAAAATGAAATAAGTATTTCGTTTTATTTTTAGATAGTTTTTTATTATGTATTTAATTGCTACAAAAAGGAATCTAATATACTTAAATACAAAAATATACTAAATGAACTAACCCTATAGTTGTTCAGAACCTGAATACAATCACGAGACCAAGGGATATTGAACAAGAGCATGGCATATTTTATTCTTAGAGGAGTTACTTTATAGGATCCAGGGTCTCTGCCTTTTGGAAGATTAGTTCATTGAATATGTCTATGCAAGGTTTCTTTTTGTTTCCCAAGTCCTAAGTGGCTGTTCAGCTAATGGGTGCCTATCTTACTAATGGGAAGGCAATTCTATAGGCATTGTGTACTGGTCTGGACTGGATTAGAGAGAGAAAAGACCTGAAACCACAAGATTCAGATTTCTGTGGCTCTCTCTATATAGCCTTTTTTATTCTGTGCAATGCTTTGAACCAGAGTCTGGGCAAAAAAGAATGCACATCAAGCTGACTTTTTCATCCAGCAATTCAGGTGTCCCAGAATTGGCAAGAAGAGCCAGATTTTAAAAAAAGTGATCCCAGTTCTAGCCAAGGCAGTAAATAAATGCTGAAACATCTTTTTTCCTCTAGTGGATGAGCAATACCGACTGTAATTACAGCTTTCCTCAGTGCCTCTTAGAATCTCAGTGCTTTTTATCTTGTGAATCTTTACCACACCCTTTTCAAGGGGCACATCAGTCTTTGTTTTCAGATGGAGAAAAATTGAGTCATAGCTGTGATCTGCCTAAAGACATGAAACAATAGAATCTAGAAATCCTACTTCACAAACTAAGGTTGTCCTTCCAGGTCAGGCCATCCTTCTAAGTGATGTCAAATTCATATGGAAACTGGGGTTCATTAAACTGTACATGAAAATCTCTGTGGGCCACATGTTGACTTAGAAAACCACATATTAACATTGTTATATTATTTATTAAATATTTCCCAATTATATTTAAATCTGATTTGAGATGCTTGAAGACTATTGTCCACATTGAGCTGTATATTTTGACACCTCTAATTCTAAATTCTAAAGAATTTCTATTTCTTCTATTTTCACTTCTTTCACTCATATGTGTCAAAATAAGTCAATTTCCCATCATTCCTAATTCCATTGTGTTCTATTGATTGGTTAGCTGAGACAGTTTTCCTACAGGCCATTATTATTTGGGCAGTCACTGGCCAAATTAGGAAAAGCTTCAAGGATTCTTCTCACAGAACATGATTTTCCCCAACCCCAATTCTTATTCATTCATCAGGTTCCCTATGGTGTGACTCATGCATAAGCATGGCTCAGTGACCAGCTACACTACAGAACCAAAAAGATGAAATGGAAATAACAAGCTAATTAAAGGATAATGGGTCTGGCTGAAGGAAAGGAATGGGAATTAATAAACGGCTTTAGCGGTCAACTAAGTGCCAAAAGCAGCGTTATAGCTCCAGGACCAGGCATATTATATCTATTATACAACTTGATTATAGTTACATGAGCAACAGTCTTGCAGTCTTGCCACAGGCCTGTGGCAGCTTTCAGCTTTATTAGAAGGACTTTCTCTATTGGGGGAGAGACCTGCAGATATCCCAAAAGATGTTAATGACCCAGGGAGTGAAGTTTGTCCTTTTAAGACATTCCATCTATTGTGATCTTGGCAATAGGCCAGGAGACATTATGCCCTGGAAGGTTTCGACTATTTTGCATAGTTGTTTCCAACCTAATAAAAAATTAATTTTACTTTGAATTTTTTTCCAACACTAACTGTATAGACTACTGACTCAAATTGTAAAGTATCAAGTGTAAATGTACACACACACACACATACACAGCTAGCAAGAGAATATGAAAGTGAAAACCCTGGAGGGCTTGACACTTTCATGAGAACTAGTCACTACATCTAAGGCTCCAGCCACACTCCCTGGCTATTTTACCAAATCCATTTCAGTTCCTGTGTTCCACCAACTCCCAACCCTTTTCTAGTTCTGGAATCAAAATCACATTGGCTCTTAGAAAGAGTGTGTCCATCTATTCCTCCATCCCTCCACTCACCATCTTTGTAACTTTGCAAATCAAAATACCTCTCCTTGCCTACTGCTACCCATAAGTATTTTGTGTCCCTTTGCGGGCAGAAGCTGCCTTCCTTTTCTTATTGGTACCCCTAGCATTTAATTCAGTACCTAATAAATGTTTTTTCATTCATTTATATATTGTCCATAGTTATTGGTTTTTATTGAGAGAGATAGTATGATAGACTTGGAGTCGGGAAGACTAGAGTTCAAATCTTGATTCTGACATAGGCCAACTGTGTGACCCTGGACAAGTCATGTAACCTTTTAGTGCCAAGTCTTTTCCCTATACCCATGAAATCATGAATATCTGAACAAAGATAAAGGTCTCTAAATCCTGATCTTAATGGCGTAATATAGATCTATTAAGCACAGACATTACTGTGTGTGTGCTTATTATTTCTTTAAAAATTTCTTTCAGGGGCAGCTAGGTGGCACAGTGGATAGAGCACCAGTCCTGAAGTCAGGAAGACCTGAGTTCAAATTTGGCCTCAGACACTTAACATTCCCTAGCTGTGTGACCCTGGGCAAGTCACTTAACCTCAGTTGCCTCAGCAAAAAGATAAATAAATAAATAAATAAAATAAAAATACCTGAACAATGAGGGTTTCCCATTTCTCAGGGAAATGTTGGGTGGGACACAGGAAAAATATGGCCAAATTTACCAATAAAGAGGAAGCACAATGAAGAATGGATTAGGAAACAAAACTAAACTGATGCTTGCAAAAACACATCTTAGACAACCACATTCAAAGTAAAGGGCTAGGAGAAAATCTTCTGTGCTCAAGCTGTATCCAGAAAAGAAAGAGTTATAATCATGATCACATGTAAAATGACAACAAGCCTAAATACCTAAATAAGGATAAGCAGGAAAATAGCATTAGGACTAAAGGTAGTATGTGCATATACTTTATAGCATGTCAATTAAATTTTTTAAAGAAAAGTTTACTGAAATGAAAAAAAGGAAGAGCTAGTTCAACATTAATATTAAGTGGCTTTAACATTACAAAAGCCACAGAAAAATATGTGAAAATAAAATTAGATTTAAATAAAGTGTTGGACACACTGGATGTGAGACATCCTTCTCTCCTTCTTCCTCTTATTTTTCCTTTTCCTCCTCTCCCTCTTCTTCCTTCCCTTTCTCCTCTTAATGGAAACTTCTGAATGAGAATGTTAGAGAATACACACATTTCTCAGGTTTCTCTGGGGATCTAATCTATCACATGTGCTTGGGTACAAAGAGCACCTAAATTCAGAAATCTTAAAACACATATTTTACAGGCTGTAGCACATTTAAAATGGTAAGCAATTAAAGAAATATGACCAAAAGGCATGGACCTAAAAGAAGACTAAAAAATAATGTGTTAAATAATGAGTAAGCCAAAGAGCTAATCATGGAAAACAAATGACTAACTAATTTTATTTTTAAAAGAGACAAGATCAAATTAGTGAATTGAAAAGCATATTTCACCTCAAATAGAGAGTAAATAGAGAAAATTATCAAGTTGCCATACCAACAAATGACAACAGAATTTAAAACCTAAATGGAATGGATGAATAACTATAGAAACTTAAAATGCCCATATTAACCAAAAAAAAGGCTAGATTTCATAAACAAGTTGAATGATTCATAAATGAATTTTTCTGGAGAAAACACTTGAGTTCAAGTGGATTTTATTGAACATTCTGAGATGTTAACTGTCTCAGAGTTTGGTAAAGTGCTTGTTTTCTTTATTAGGGGGGGGGATATAGGGTCCTGGTTGCCAGATTAGGGGAGTGATAAAGCAGAGGAGAACTATATATCATAATCACAAATAAGCAATGACATTACAATGACAAAATAATTAAAGCACTGTATCCACAAAATATTCACTATGACCTAATTGTATTTGTCATAAATATAAGAATCGTTAAACATTAGAAAACAATTAGTAAAATAAATTATTAACAAACAAAAATTGCATGATTATATATCATCAGATGCAGAACAAGCCTGTAAGGTTAGTATTCATTTATGTTTTTTAAAAAAACACACACTAAAAAGCACAGGAACAAAATATAATCATTCTTAATATCAAAAACATTTATCTAAAACTAAGAGCTAGCATTATTTTTAATGGAGAAACATTGGAAACTTTCCCAGTAAGATCAGTAATGAAGCAAAGATGCTGACTATCACAATTGATATTTAACATAATACTAGAAATGCTGGCTATAGCAGTAAGTCAAAGAAAAAATAATTAAGGGAATAAGCACTAGAAAATTAAAGGCCAAGTTATCTTTTTGTGGATGATCTGATGGTTTGCTTAAAGAATTAAGAATTAAGATAATTGCTTTTGCAAGTAGTAGACAACACAAATCCACAAAATCATCAGCATTTCTAATAAATTGAGAAGATTTAGAAAAATATCACTTAAAATAACCCTACATCAAATATCTGAGCATTTATCTATTTACATACAAGATTAATATAAATAAGACTACAAAACAATTTTCACAAAAAAATGAACAAACATTATTCATTGTATCTAGCTGAACTATTGGGTCATACCAATATGAGAAAAATGTTGTTTGTTGTAATTTTGTGGTTGCAGTCATAATTGACTTATTTGTGGTTTTCTTGGCAAAAATACTAGAATGGTTTGCCATTTCCTTCTCCAGCTCATTTTACAGATGAGGTAATTGAGGCAGGCAGAGTGAAGTGACTTGCCCAGAGTCAGACAAGTAGTAAATGACTGAGAACAGATCTGAATTCAGAAAGAGGAGCTTTTTTGACGCTAGACCCAGCACTCTATCCACCATGCCACCTAGCCACCCAATTTGTATAGAACCCCATTTTTATATTCTATCTAGGGCATTTTATAAAGGACCTGGAATCAGGAAGACTCATCTAAGACAATCCTCTCATTTTATATATGAGGAACTATTTTGATTATATTTTTAAAAATTTAAATAAATGTTCTCATTTCAGCTGAGGAAACTGAGGCTCATAAAAACTAAGTGACTTGTACATAGTAATGCAGCAAGAATTCATCAGAGTGCCAGGTCTTTACTTTGTTCTCTGTATAACACTGCCTCCCTGTGGGAACAATGGGAAAGCACCATGGCATAGACTGGATTTCAATCCTAACAACCCCTATTATGGCTATGACCTTGGGCAATTCTTAACCTCTCTTAACCTAGGTTTCCTCATATGTAAAATATGGAGTTGGGACTAGAATACCTCCAAGTTCCCTTCAACTGTAAATATATGATCAGAAAATTACTTAAACTTGTGATTGTGTAGAATTGAAATGGATGTGAATTCTGCCTTGTCCCTCCCGCCTCATCTTGTTCTTTTCTAAATCCTGTCTTTTTTCTAGAACCCTTGCTTAGTATTCTTGCATGGATACCAGTGGAGTTCATGCTCTGTTCATCTGTTATCATTTGCTTTTGCTACAAGATCACACTAATTATGTGATCCACCTAACTCCTTTTCTAAGCATACATATTGTTACTGATATCCTCCATTCTACTTTTTGTGCCCAGTTCTCCACTTTGTAAAGGAATATTGTCCATTCCCATTTACCATGAATCATCATGATCCTTTGAATTCTGTGCTTTCGAGGTGGTTTTCAGAGAGAAGTGTTTTAGTAAAATGGTGGAAATAGAAGTTGCATGGGAGAGGCCATGTTTTAAGATAGTACCTTACTCATATTAGATACTTAATAAATATTGGATTAATGAATCTCCAGCATACTATAGTAGACACATAAATTATATGTAAATATGCATGTGTAATTATGTAATAATAATGAACATTTAATTCATTTCATTAAGCACTTTTTTTTTCAAAAACTTTTTTTTGCCTATTATTTGCAAGATATGTATCAGGTACTTGGGATGCAAAAATGAAATTTAAGAAACCCCTGACTTCAAGGAGTTTATATTCTAAAATCCTGTTTCCCATGAGAATTGTGGGCATATCTTAGGGAAATATCCAATCCATTCCCTGAAAAATGAACATAACACTTAGAAGAATCTTATTAGGAAGCTCAGAAAATATTAGTTTACCACCATAACTACTGGATCTTCCCACTCCATCTATAGATAATATAGCAGTATACCACATGAATGTCACTAGTCTGAAGTACTTTGGTTTTACATTTTCCCCTTGTACTAAAATTCTTATTACCCTCTTCTCTCAAACCTGTTTCCTTACAGATCTAGTCTAGTTCCTTCTAAGTTTTAGGCCCATATTTGTTCCTAGTTACATAAACACTTTCCATAAAAAGTGTTGGCAAATACTTTTTCTATTTCCTGTTGGATTCCTTTCCACTACTAGAGTGATGGATCTGGGAAGAAAACAGTACCAGCAGCCAACCGTGTATTTTTTTTCTCTTCCCACCAGATGGGAGGCCTTCCAGAATATGGTATCTGAGCGCCGGAAGGCAGTGGACTCTGCCCTCAGTGTACACAACTATTGTGTGGACTGTGAAGAAACAGGCAAGTGGATTCTGGACAAAACAGAGGTGGTAAAGTCAACCCAGGATCTCGGCCGGGACCTAGCTGGAGTGATTGCTATCCAGCGGAAACTGTATGGACTAGAGCGGGATGTGGCTGCTATTCAGTCTCGGATAGGTGCCCTAGAGCGGGAGTCCCAGCGACTGATCCAGGAGCATCCTGAATTGAAGGAGGATATTGGAAAGCGGCAAGCTTATGTTGAGGAGTTGTGGCAGAAGTTGCAGCAAGCTCTGCAGGGCCAGGAAGCATCCCTAGGTGAAGCCAGTCAGCTGCAGAAGTTCCTGCAAGATCTTGATGACTTTCAGGCATGGCTGTTCATGGCACAAAAGGCTGTGGCTTCAGAAGATGCACCTGACTCCCTGCCTGAGGCTGAGCAGCTCCTCCAACAGCATGCAGCCATCAAAGATGAGATTGATGGGCACAAAAATGACTACCAGAATGTCAAGGATTCTGGGGAGAAGGTGATCCGGGGCCAGACTGACCCAGAGTACCAGCTCCTGGGCCAGAGGCTTGAAGGTGTGGACACAGGCTGGGATGCCCTCTGCAAGATGTGGGAGAACCGGGGCCAGTTCCTTACCCAGTGCCTTGGTTTCCAGGAGTTCCAAAAGGATGCCAAACAAGCAGAATCAATCCTGAGTAATCAGGTATAGAGAAGGAGGTGAAAGAGGGGTAGAAGGGCAAAAGCAGATATCTTCTGGGAGCAAGGGGAGAAACTGAGGATGTCTTTATTAATTATTGGGATTGAGTTTTTCCTCCTTTTCCCCAACTATATTTAGCTTTTCCATCCTGACCACTCCTCCTCCCCTAGTCTGAGTAGGGGATCCAAGGTAGTGACCTAAATTTCTCCCTGAATGGTTAACATATTATAAGATGCACAGAGGTATCTTGGGGAACTGCAAGTGAAGGACTTGAGACCCTTAAGAGTTTTCCTGGCTACAATTATGATTTGCTTTCATACCCCATACTGGAATTTTCTTTAATAGGAATATACTCTTGCTCACTTGGAGCCTCCAGATTCATTAGAAGCTGCAGAAGCTGGAATCCGTAAGTTTGAGGATTTCTTAGTGTCCATGGAGAATAACCAAAATAAGATCTTGAACACCGTGGACTCCGGGAACAAACTTGTCAACGAGGGAAACATATACTCTGACAAAATCAAGGAAAAAGTACTGCTGATTGAGGACAGGTAATCCAGCAGTTGAGGGGGCTGGGCGTATATCAAGTAAGAAGTTGAATTAGATAACCCTCAAGGTAGAAGTACTTAATTTTGGGGCCTACATATTTATGGAGCCTATGGACTTTAATAGGAAAAAATAAATCTTTATTTTCACTAGTCTCTAGCTAAAATTTCATATTTCTCCCAGTAATGAAAAGGGCATCTTAAAAGGGGCCCAAAGTAATCCATGACACAAAAAGGATAAAGAACCTCTTCTGTGGAGGCAGCTAGGTGGCGGATAGAGCACTGGCCCTGGAATCAGGAGCTCCTGAATTCAAATTTCGCCTTACATACTTACTAGCATGTGATTCTTGGCAAGTTATTTATAAAACCCTAATTGTCTCAAAAAACAACAACAACGCCTTCTAATATTTGGTCACGTACTTGTTAATAAGTATGTGCCAGTTATTGCCATATGCTTTATAATTACTATCTCATTAGATCCTCACAATAATCATAGAAGGTAAGTGCTATTGTTATCCTTATTTTACAGGTGAGAAAACTGAGGCAAATAGATTAAGTGGACTTATCCAGGGTCACAGAGGTGGTGTGTGAGACTGGATTTGAACTCAGGTCCTCCTGAATTCAGGCCTGGCATTCTTGTTCCCAAGACTTGGCACCAAGTCAAAGAAAGGGGTCTGTTATTTCCTATATTTTTGTAACTTTCTCTTGACCATCTTTCCTTCTAGATACAAGAAGAATAATGAGAAATCCCAGGAAGCAGCAATTCTCCTGAGAGACAATTTGGACCTTCAGAATTTCCTCCAAAACTGTCAGGAGGTAGTAATTTAAAAGAAGGGTTTCAAGAACTAACTCTCCAGGATTAATACCTCATCCTTATCCCCCCCAAAACCTTTAAAATCCCCTCCAAATTTATATATATATATATATATATATATATATATATATATATATATACATATATATACACACACACACATATATCATTGTAAAAGGGGAAAAAAACAGGAGAAATTCCAGGCACTTGACTATCATTTCAGATGATCCTTCATAGCCTTGTTTTTTCATCTGGCTTTATATTGTCTTCAAGAAAAGTAACCTGATGTAAGAAAGCGCAGGATCTTCCCTGATAACCTTACCTGAAGGGAAATCTGTTAGAGATCATCTCATCCAGGGTTGATATGCTTTGCCTGTAGAGTCTCTCCAGGGACAGCTTTCTAGGTAGCCCATCTTGGGCTCCACTTCACATTTCTTACCACCCTTTTCCTTTACTCTTTCAATGACCAGTTTATTTGACTTCGGTAAGGGATGTTTTGGAATGATGCTGGCTTAATTCCAACACACCAGGTCAAATAAATAAACATCTGTTAAATATCTTTGGTGTGTCAGGAATTAGTCTAAATACTAGGGATACAAATGAAGGCCAAAGCAATCCCTGCCTTCCAGGAGCTCACAATCTAATCAGTGAAACAACATGTAAACAACTTTGTAAAAACAATGTTTTCAGAATAAATTGAAGATAATCTCAAACTTCTTGCAGATGGTACGATGTTAGCTGAGACTATATGAGACTTTACATAGTAGAAATATTTAATACCTATCACCATGCTTCTTAAGCTGTTCATGGTTATAAGTCTATTCTTGACCTCATTTCTTGTCAAATATTTGCTCTCTGTTTATTAGCAATGTCTTACCTAGAATTTAAGTATAATATGGGCACAGGCAGAGGTACTAAATAAGAATCCCTTTGCCCCCAAAGGATTTCCAGTTTAGTGAGGTGATACATTGTTTAAACAGAGTTCACAATGGAAAATAAGTATTTCTTATGAATAAAAGATAAGATAATGGTTTAAGGCCAGAAAGTTGGACATTTAGAAGGATATTAGGAACAAGTAAATGGAAGCCCAATTTCAATACTAGAAGAATTTCAGCACCAACTAGGGAAGGAGTTTTCCCAATCAATCCTGGTAAGGGGACAAAGGTCAATTAAGAACTTTATCATTTTCACATCACTTTCCTCTTAGCCTAATAAAATACTCTGGCTCCCGTGGAAGCATTTCATTCATAAGCCTGATGGATAGTAGATGTATTCTGAGTAATTGAAAATCAGGGTATCACTATGTGGAGAATTTAACTTAAGTTTTTTATCTATAGCTCATCCTCTGGATCAATGATAAGCTACTGTCATCTCAAGATATTTCCTATGAAGAAGCCCGAAACTTGCACAACAAGTGGCAGAAGCATCAAGCATTCATGGCAGAACTGGCTTCCAACCAAGGGTGGCTGGAGAAAGTGGATAAGGTAAAGCAGATAGTGACTAGCACTGTATCCCCAAAGGCCTGCCTAGTTGAAGCTTCACTCAGATCATGTGCAAAATACTTGGTATCATTGGATTTGAAGGTGCAACTACTTCATTTTTATAGCCCTTTTTATTCAAGAATCATTCTTAGAGGTCCTTCAATAGACACTTTTCCCAAGCGGCTAGGATATCAACCCTTTTTAGATATCGAGATATAAGAAAGCAGAATTGGTTGGTGATTTACCAGGGTTAATAACTGTCCACAGTACATTTTGAACACAAGTTGTTCAAGGTTCCTTAAAGCATGTTGCCAGGATGAGGGTAATTATTCATAGTCATATTTAGTTTTCCTCATCCAAAACACTGGCACAAAAATATTGTCCAGAATTAGATGTATATATGTTAAGGTTGATCAAGTTTCTGTTATTGTTTGGTCATGTACCATTCTTCTTGACCCTATTTGGGGTTTTCTTGGCAAAGATACTAGAGTGATTTGCCATTTCGTTCTCCAGCTCATTTTACAGATGAGGAAACTGAGGCAAACTTAACTGAGGGTTAAGTGACTTACTCAAAGTCACATAGCTAGAAAGCGTCTGAGGCTAGCTTTGAACTCAGGAAGTGGAGTCTCCATGACTCAAGGTCCTACTCTCCATCCACTGAATCATCTAGATGACCAGGTGTTAATTCTCACTATACATTGGGCTGTGTGAAAGAATGGTGAATGATTATTTTTTATCACCTTCTAGATGAAAAAACCAAGAGACCTCACAAAAAAAGGGAATTTGTGATTAACACAAGTTATAATAGAACAGGAATTATTATCAGAAATTTTGCATTCTGTAACTGCAGAAAAATAAAGTACTTTAAAATAAGTATTTTAAAAATGAAAGGTTTATTTTATTTAACACTTTGTAACTGTAAAGTTTTTTTCATAATTCTTATCTCACATGACTCATTATCTCCATTATAGAGATTATAAAGTAGTTAAAGATGAGGAAGATTAATTAACTTGTTCAGTGTCTCACAGCTGTTGAGCTCCATAGCTGGGATTAAATCCAGGTCTTTTGACTCCAAATCCAGAGCTCTTGCAGCTTCAGTCAGACTGAGAGACTGTAGCTTAAAAAGGCCAAGATCTCCCACTACATCCAGGACCATCTTCAGTTGTCTTGATCTGTATCTGGCCACTGGACCCAGATGGGTCTGGAGGAGAAAGTGAGGCAGGTGACCTTGCACAGCCTTCCCTCATTTAAATCCAATTCACCTGCATGTCATAGCATCACCTCCTTGATGTCATGGTCCTCTTTGAGAATGAAGGACAAATGACAACAAACAACAATATTTGTATCTTCTAGTATTTGCCCAGCAAAGAGCAGGTGTAAGATAAATGTTGTTAGGGCCACCTTTAGTGGGGGTCAGTGTCTCCCCATATGTATTTCTATGCAAATAAATTAAAATTATATCAAGAGGAAGTCTCAAAAGAAGAACTTGGAGGGCACACTAAAGAGTGGAGATAGACTGCAAAGGGAGAAAAGTTTTGTATGAGAAGTAGTTTGGCAGGAAGATTTTGAACAAATTATGTAACTATGAACTTCAAGGAGTTTTTGTTGTTGTTGTTGTTGTTAAAAACAAAAAAAAAAAAATTTAAGACAAACTGTTTCCTTCTCCCAACTTGTTGAGTTGCTAATTAGCACCCGTTCAAACTCTGAAGTCTGAGTATTTTACTGTCTTTGAATTAGTCCTTTTCTTCACCCAGGGATGCTTAACCTCGTTAATTCTCTCTCTGTTCTTTCAGTGCCCTACCTCACTGGTCAGGGAGCCTGCTTCCTTCTTGTAGGAGGGCGTCTCCCCTGGAGACTTCATGATGAGCTCTCTTCTTTATTCCCCACACAGGAGGGAAGGCAGCTGATAGAGGATAAACCACAGTTCACCGATGTGGTAACCCAGCGGCTGAGGCAGCTGTACCAACTCTGGGATGAGCTGCAGACCACCACACAGGAGAAAGCCCAACATCTCTTTGCTGCCAGCCGCTCAGACCTGCACGCCCAAACGTATGCTGACCTCAACAAATGGATCAGCGCCATGGAGGACCAGCTGCGGTCTGATGACCCTGGCAAAGACCTGACTAGTGTTAACCGGATGTTGACAAAATTGAAGGTACATGAACAAGTCGCGTAGTTCTATCATCTCAAAGTTCTTTAGAACTTCAGTTCCAGCCCACTGCTTCATAGGTGAAGATGCTGAAATTCAGAAAGGTAAAGCTATTGGTTAGTGACAGAGCTGGGACAAGAACCCGGTGTCCTTTACCCCTGGATACCACATAATTATCTCTTTCTCCTCCTTTTTCCTGACTGGTGGTGATTGTGATTCCTCACTGGTGGTGACTAGTGGAGATAGGTCTGTGTGTTCATCCCTGGTTGGAAACACTGTCAAGTTTCAGAGGAGAAACAGCTTCCAACATCCAATCTTTGATGTCATTAAGGAAGGCTTTACAAGGCAAATGGGATGAGTTAAGGCTTTGAAGGAAGAGTTGAATGTAGATACATAGGGAAGAATATAAATCTCATTCCACTTCATGAGTCGTTTGGGCTTTAAATGTCAGGATTGACTGTGTTTCTTGGGTTTCAGAGAGTGGAGGATCAAGTGAATGTGAGGAAGAAAGAGCTGGGAGAGCTGTTGTCTCAGGTGCCCCCAGTAGGGGGTGATGGGGACAGTACAGAGACAAGCATTGAGAAGCGGTTCCTGGACCTTCTGGTGCCTCTGGGTAAGAGGAAAAAACAACTGGAGTCATCTAGAGCCAAACTGCAGATCAACAGAGATATAGAAGATGAGATGGTAAGTTCCCTGCCTCTCCCTGTTCTCAACAGAGCTGTTACTTCATGACAAAATACAGAGAAATTTGGTATCTCATTACCATTCAGTTCTATTCAGTTCAACAAACATGTATTAAGCACTTACAATGTACAAGACTCTGAACAAGGTTGGAGATATACAAAGATAAATCTAACACAAAACTGACTTTTAAAGAGCTTGTAATCTAACATATAAAGGATACAGGAGAAATGTCTAAAGGTGAGATCCAAGCAAAGTGCTAAGAGAATTTGAGGAGAAATATATCACTTTTACCAGGGATCGTCACTTCAAGGAGAAAGTGATATCTGAGTTGGACTTGAAGAAAGGAAGAAGACAGAAATAAAGTCAAGTTGGGGGTAATCCATTTCCAAGTGTAAACAAAATCCAAAGAGAACAAAATGTGTAGTTTATTTTTGCTAGAATGAAAAATACATTAAAAGGAATAGTATAAGAGAAGAGAAGATAGATAAGTTGGGCCATTTTGGGGGGGAATGTCACTGCATATCAGAATTAGAATTCTATTTTATTCTGTAGGCAGTGTGAGTGTGGATCCATAGAAAGTTTTTAAGTTAAGAATTGACACGACCACATATCTCTGTTGGGATCTGAAAAATAGATTGTAGAAAGGATAAACTGGAACACCTCTTTGCCACATCTCAATACCATCACACCCCTTCACTTTTTGGTCTTCTTTAGCTCTGGGTGGAAGAGAGGCTGCCACTTGCCCAATCAGCTGACTATGGAGCTAATCTACAAAGCGTGCAGCTGCTCATGAAGAAAAATCAGGTGAGCCAAATACCTTCCCCCACCTACCTCCTCTTCATGGTGGCTTGATCTTCTCTCTATGGAGGGTAGGAGGATAAGTCCTATCCTTAACCTAAGCAAAGCAATCTGTAAAAGTTAGATTAGAAATATGGATATATTTTCATTGGCAGGTTTGAATTCTCAAAGCTTTATTTTGTCCCCTAAGGGAGAAAGAAAATTTTGAAATATACAGAATGATACAGATTTGGGGGGAAATCACAGAAATTTATGGAACCAGGCCATTCAGGCTCTAAGTCTTTGCCTTCAGGTCACCAAGATGGTGAGGAGGCAGGTGAGCCCTTTTATTCCCATCATATCATTATATTCTCCTATGAATGTGTTCTCCTCTCAGAAATACTTCCTGGATTTTAATGAAAAGACACCAATAAAATCAGTACACAGGATCACCTCATATGCTTACTGGTTTTGTTTTCAAGGATAAGTTTGGACCCTGAGTAAAGTCAGGACTCCCAAGGTTAATGGGACACCAGAATTATTTTGGCATTGAGGATACTCTCTGGGACCAAATCAAACCAAAAGACTATTTAAGCCTGGGATGTTATTCTCTGAAAACACATCTATCTGCTGGTTGATTTTCAGCCAGGAATGTTCTTTGAGCCTGCATAGCACCAGCCAGGAATCAGGGTTTCAAAACTGAACAGATGCCAAATGTGACCTATTTTTTTTAAATGCAGAGTGCTAAATAAAGCTAAATGTGGGGAGGAGACCAGTTCCATAGGTTTCACTATTTCCATCCCCATCAGGAACATGGTTGCAGACTGTTCTCATAAGCAGCAGGCCTCCTTGGCTTACTTGGACCAGTATCTAGGTCAGAAACAGGTATGCAGTCTTACCTTTGGGGTAAGGCTTACTTTTTGGTCCTGGGAGAACAGTGGTGCTAAGAGAATGACAAGTGTCCTTGAGAGAATTGCTGATTAGTAGTATAGAGAGCTTCTTCCTGAAGAATAACAGACATTGTAATCTACAGCTAAAACACAGAGTCCTAGGAGTCATTATATTACAGATTATGAGGAAATAGCCTTCCAAAACTCCTCACATCGTTCTTTGGTTATTGACTCATGCTGTTCAGTCACATAGATGCCAGTGGTACAGCCAGGTCACAATTTAAGGAGATGAGTAGAGGGTCTTAAAGGGCAGAAACATGGTTTAATCTTCTTTATAATTCTTCTTCATTAGGAGAAAGAGCTGTAGAGGACGCATGTATCCTTGAGGTCAACATCTGGCTTCATAAATTGTATCATCAAGAAGTTTTCAACTTCCCTGGCTCTAGGTGCTGTTTCAGGAAATTTTCAGGGGAAAAGGATGTTGGGGGAGGGGAGGGGGAAAGATGGTGATATAATTGAAAGAACACTGGATTTGGAGTCCGAAGACTAGATTCTAATCCTGGTTCTGCCACTTACTTCCTGTGTGATCTTGGGCAAGTCATGTCATCTCCGAGGCCTCAGCTTCCTTCACTTGTAAAATATGTTTAGATTACATACCCTTTAAGATTCCTTCTAGTTCTAGCTAGCTCTAAGTTCTGTGACCCTATAAACCAAAACCAGATGTTTTAAACTACTTAAGTTAGCTGGGTCAACTGAAACAGAAGATACTTTCATCAAAAACTTTGGGAAAATGCTATTTTAAAAAAGACTACGTTTTAAAAGATTTATGGAGGTCATGAAATCTCATGGGAAGGACAATGGGCAAACTATTCAGATATAAACAACAAAGATTCTGTAGCACATTGGAGAAATCTTTGTTTAATGCTGAATCAATAAAGTGGGAGGATGTGTTGTTACTTAATATTTAATGCACTTGCAGTATTCTGGCTACAACATTGATACTGGAAGAAAAAAACAAATGTGTCATGAAGCCCAGGAAAGGTAAGGAGAAAGTCAGGTGTTACTAAAGAGTTCCCCAAGGAAGTAGGTAATAGTCATTTCAAAAAATGGCCATTCCACAAATGAATGACAGTTTCTCAAAAAGTAGATAATTGTCTTCTGAGAATGGCAGGAAAATTTGTGTAGATAAACCTAAAGTATAAAGAATTCAGAGAAACACAGGAAGACTTGTGAACTGATGCAGAGTGCAATAAATAGAAACAGTACCATATTGTATCTAATGACAACAATTTGCTAAATGAAAAGAACATGAAAAGGAAAGTCCAACTGTGAATAACTGTAATGAACAATCTCAGTCTCAGAGCAGATGATGAAATGAAATCTCATTTCAACAGAGTAATAGTAGACTAGAGGGGCACAATGTTTTATGTATGATAAGTTTTTGGTTACTATGTCAGGTGGTTTTGCCCAACTATTTTTCATTGTTAATAGGGAGGGTTCTGTGTATTTCTGTGTGTGTGATTTGTTCAGAAATGTAAAAACAAAAACTTATCAATAAAACTTACTTTAAAAAAATAGTGATGGTTGTACCAGACCATAGGTCTGGGGTTCAGGAGAATGAAATCAGTCAACAAGCATTTAAGCATCATCAGTTATGTGTCAGGTGCTGTGCTAAAGGTTGGGAAGATAAAGAAAAGCAAAAACAAATTGTCCCTGCCCTCAAGGCACAATGAGGGAGAAAATATGTAAACCAACTGTGTAATATACATATACATAGGCGTGTATGCACATATATACATACATAAACATATAGAGAACATATGTACAACTGTGCTGTGTGTTTACATACACATATGTGTGTATACACACATACATATTTATACACACACATATAGTGAAATGGAAAGTAATTTCAAAAGGAAGGCACAAGTAGCTGGGGAACTAGGAAAAGTGGGTGAGGAAGATGAAAGTTGAGTTAAAACTTGAAAGTGGAGTTAAAAAGGAAGAACATTAAAAGCATAGATATTAGCCAGTGCCAAGAAATAAAATGGACAATTGTATGTGAAGGATTAAAAAAATGGACCAATCAGGGAGTAAAGTATAAGATTGGAAAAGTAAGAAAGGAGGAGATGGAAAAGGTTTTAAATGCGAAATAGAAGATTTTATATTAGATTCTAGATGTTTTAGGAAATCACTGAAATATTTGGAGATAGGGTGGCAGAAGTGATCAGACTTCTGCTTTAGGGCCCTCACTTTCCACAAGCTTAAGCCAAGTGGAGGATGGATTGCAATGGGAAGAGACATAAAACAGGAAGACCAATTAGAAGGTTATTGAGGTAATCTGGGTGAGAGGTCTTGAGGGTCTGTATAAGGGTGGTGAATATGTGAGCGGAGGGGAGGGGAAATATATAAGAAATATTGTAAAAATGGAAATGACTGCAAGACTTGACAAATTGGATATAGGTGGTGAATGTAAATGAGGAATCAAAGATAAAACAGGCTGTAAGCCTAGGTGGCTGAGTTTGAGATATTTGGGGGAGCTCCAACTTTATATGTCCAAAAGGCAGTTGGAGATGTTAGAAGGGAGCTGGGAGAGAAATTAAGGTTGGATTTCTAGATCTAGGAATCACAAAGATAATTGAACCCACAATGATGAGATCTCATGATCACGATGCAAGATAGTATAGAGGGAAAAGAAAATACAGCCAAGTATAGGACCTTGGGGTCCCCAAGTGGTTAGTAGGCATGACCCGGATGAAAATGCATCAAAGAAAATGAAGAAGTAGCTGCCAGATAGATAGGAGAGCCAGGAGAGAGCAGTATCTTAAACACCTCAGGAGGAGAAAGTATCCAGGAGGAGATGGTGATCAACAATGTCATAGGCTTCAGAAAGATCAAGAAGGATCAAACTTGAGGGAAGATTCATTAGATTTGGCAATTAGGAGATCACTGGTAACTTTGGGGAGAGCAATTTCAGTTAAATAATGAAGTGGAAAGTCAGATTGCCAAATGTTGAAAAATGAGTGAAAGAAGAGGAAATGAAGTCACCTAACAGTTTTCTTAAGTAAGTTAGCTGGAGGAGGAGAGATATAGAATGATAGCTTACAGGGATGGGTGGATCAAGGGAGCATTTTTATGGCAGGCATGGGCAAGTTTGTAGATGGCACGATAGGAGCTATTGGGGAGAGATTGAAAATTAGAGAGTTGGAATGATAGTGGAAGCAAGCTGCTGAAGATTTCAGATGAAGGCTGCATGTAGTGATAGTGTTTGCCTTGTCAAGGAGAAGGGCCACTTCTTCATATATAAGACAGAAGCAAAAGAGGAGGTAGTTGGGGTTGATGTCTGAGTTATATAAGATGTCTAGGGAAGATGAGGGAACCCTGAGAAATGACCTTAGGTTTTTGTTTTGTGGGGTTTTTTTTGTTTTTGTTCTTGTTTTTTTTGGAGTCTGACAAGGTCCTCAGCTGAGAGGGTAGGGAAGGGAATGGCACACAAGGCCACAGATTTTATATTCTGCAGGAGAGAGGCATTTTGGAGGCTGATGCCTAAAGGAGGAAATGAACTGCAACTTATAAAGCATAAATTCATAAAGCATTGGTCTTAGGACAATGAGTTCTTTACACTTTTAAATATCAATGAAGACTCTTTTACACTCTTAATTATTGAGGACCTCTAAAAAGCTTTTGTTTATGTGGATTAAATCTATACATATTTACTGTATTAACAATGAAAATGGATAAAAGGTTTTCAATATTTATTTATTCATTAAAATAACAAATTATGTCAACACAATAAATACACAAACATAATTGAAATGTGTTAATAGAAATATATTAACATAAATAGCATTATTTTTCTAGAAAGTAACTATTTTCCAAAACAGAAAATTTTCACAAGAAGAATATTTTAATGTTTTTGCAAATCTCATTAATGTCCAACAGCTAGATTCTCATCTTCTCATATTATGTTCAATTTATTGTGATCTGTTGTTTTGAAGTATATGAAGAAAATCTGACTTCATGCAGATATAAAGTTGAAAAAGGGAAGAGCATGTTAATAAGTAGCATCATCATCATCATCATTATTATTATTATCATTATTATTATTATTATCAAAATAGTTTTGTCCTTATAGGCTCCCTCAAAAGATCTCTGAAACTCCTAGTGGTCCTTGAATAACATTTTTAGAACCACTAATAAAAACAGAAATTAACACCTTTTCAGGAGACCAGAAGAACAAAGGAAAATATTGTCTATTCTGTGAAAAAGAAAAATAGCTTTAAAAAAAGACATCAAAAAGGCAGAATTTTTTGTTGTCACTGTTCAGTTGTTTTAGTCATGACTCTTTATCTATTTGGGGTTTTCTTGGCAAAGATAGTAGAGTGGTTTGCCATTTCTTTCTCTAGCTTATTTTACAGATGAGGAAACTGAGGCAAACAGGATTAGGTGATATGCCAAGGTCATGCACTAATAAGTGTCAGAGACTGCATTTGAACTCATGAAGAAGAATCTTCCTAAAAAGATTTGGGAGCTGGGTCAATTAGGTGGCAGAATGGAACAAGCACCAGTCCCGGAGTCAGGAGGATCTGAGGTCAAATATGCCTCAGATACTACTACTAAGCAGATACTTAATACCTGGGCAAGTCACTTAAACCTGATTATCTCACCAAAAAAAGGGGGGGGGAGATTTTGGTATTCTGCAGGATCAGTATGAGGTAGCAGCCAAAAAAAAAATCTCATTAAGACTAATGTCTCTAAAACTTGGGAGGTAATATACTCCGTGCTCTGCCCTGGTTATAGCATACTTAAAGTATTATATTCATATCTGAATGCCACACTTTTAGGAAGGATGAATATACTAGAGAGAATTCAAAGAGGAATATCCAGGATCATAAAAGGCTTCTGTACCATATGAAAACTTAGTTGAAGGATGTGTGAGTGTTTAAACTAAAGTCTCCAGGGACATGATAAATGTATCCATATCTTTGAAGACTTTCTTTCTTGGGGAAGACTCATTCTTTTTTGACCTCAAAAAACAAAGTGTCCCCAAGGTCCTATACTTGGCTGTATTCTTTTTTCCCTCTATACTATCTATACTAATCAATGGATAGAACTTGTACAAAGACAAATTTAGGATTGATATTAGAGAAGAATATCAGAGTTGTTTAAAACCAGACTAGGTTGCTTTACATGGTAGTAGGTCCCCCACCTCCACCAATAGAAGGTCTTCAGATAGAGTCTGGATAAACACTTAATTATGTTATTAATGGATTTTTTCTTTTTTATATTTATAAAGCTTTTTCTTTTCAAAATATAGGCATAGGGGCAGCTAGGTGGTGCAGTAGATAGAGCACCAGCCCTGAATTCTGGAGGACAAATAATGAGTTAAGCTAGAAAGTGACTGGGATCCCTTCCAACTAAATCTTTGTGTTTTTCTTTCTGTAAGATGCAGAATGGTGTCTTCCTTGCTGTCAGAAAGACTACTTATACACATACTAGCTGTGTGTACAGCTCTTTTTAATACCCTAGTTTCTTTGTTGTCAAATAAGAAGTTGAATGAGGTGACCATTGAGAACCTGCCTAACTACAACAGTTGTTGCCCATTTATACTTTTGTCAAACAGTCAGAAACATTTATAAAAAACCTACTGTGTGCTTAGCACACAGCTAGGAAGTGTGCTAAGTTCTGAGGATACAAAAGAAAGGCTAACCATGATTTTTGCTCTCAGCTATCTCACAGTCTAATGGGATTGATTATGTGTGAGGCAACTTTTTAAAAGTTAGGTTACAGGTGAGCTTTTCTGAATAGCATTCAATGATGCTGGTAGTTTTGCCTCAATGATTCCCTACATCAGGGAATCCCATCACAGGTCAAGAGAAAGACAATTAGGAAACCAGGAACAAGTTTGAAATATGGATAGAAGTCATGAGGTAGGAAACTAGAAATGTGATATTAGTAAAAAGTTATTTCTTCATCAGAACAATGGAAAATGTGCTGGTTTGGCTATCAGAGGACCTTATTCAAATCTCAGCTCTAGGGCAAATCACTTCAGTTCTGTAGCTTTTTGGGGGGGGAGAGAGAGGAAGGTCTGCAAAATTAGAAGATCAAACTATCCCAGGTTCTTAAAATATAGGGCCCATAAACTTGTGGGTACATATATATATGTACACACACACACACACACATATTTAATTGTATTTTAGTATGATTGGGGTTTTTTGGTAACCGTATATATTTTGTTTTATGATTTATAAACATTATTTTTCCATAATAATTCTAATACATTGACTTCACCAGACTGCCAGCAGAGTCTATGACACAAACCCTAAACTAAATTGTCTAATTCTAAGCTTATTTCCAGCTCTAAATCTGGATCCTGTAACCTCTCTGGGCCTTAATTTCCTACTCTATAAAGTGAAAGAGGTGCTTTCTGAGTATCCCTTCTGCTCCAGCTTTCCTGTGACTCAGTCTAAGGGGTTCTCGGCTTTTGTCTTCTCCAGACTCTACAGAATGAAATTGTGGGCCATGCGCCCCGCATAGAGGATGTGCTACATCGAGGGCATGAGCTGGTGGAAGCGGCTGAGATAGACTGCCAAGACATCGCAGAGCGCCTGGGGCATCTGCAGGGCTCTTGGGAATTGCTCCGAGAGGAGACCGCTGTCCGGCTGCAGCGGCTGCGGGAGGCCAATGAGGCTCAGCAGTACTACCTGGATGCTGGCGAGGCAGAAGCCTGGATCAGCGAACAGGAACTTTATGTGATCTCGGATGAAACGCCCAAGGTCAGTCAGTGTGTGGCTTGGGACATGGCAAGTTAAAGTAGCCAGCAGGGTTCGCCACAGGACGGGAGGAGGCTGCCAACTCCTCCTCTGTCTAGTTCATATGTCCTTGGCCAGAGAAGTATCCCTCTCCATAAAGATGGGGCAAAGCTAGGAAATAAGAGCCACCAAGTCTTCAAGCTTAAGAAGTAAGTGGTAAGTGTAGATAAAGGGGGAGTTATGGCCTAAGAGTATGAGGGTAGGAAAAGAATCCCATATGTTCTACTTTGGGACACCCTCTTCAGAAAAGACTCTCTAAATACAGTATAAATGTGCCACTTATTGGTCAACAGACCCAACCTTGTTTGAATTTGGTATTGCCTGATTTTCCTCTCCCAGTATTCCCTTCTACATCTCTTTTGTTTCTACACACACACACATACACACACACACACACACACACATCCACACACTCACACACCCCTGCCCATTCCTGGATTTTATTTTATGCTTTCAATCAGATAGCAAATGATTACTGAATGCCTATTCTGCCCTTAGCATTGGCCTAAACACTGTGGATAATGTAGATAAAGTATTATACATAGTCCTCAAAGCTCTGGGGAACTGATATGTTAGTATTAACATTAAAATGTATATATAATATACTAATTAGTAGTAATATGCTAATATGTCATATAGTATATTATAGATTATAAATATTTAATATTTATATATTCTTATTTATTATATTATATTATAATATATATCTTAATATTTATATATATATTATATTATATTATATATATCTTAATATTTATATATATAATATATATTCTACGTTTATATTACATGTATAATGTAATAATTATATATTATTTTTCACATGTATGAAAAATAGTACAAACACCCTGGTAGTACAAAATTAATTATAAAAATGTGTGGTACAGACACTAAATTTCGTAGGAATCCAGATTTGAGGTCAGTCCTCAAGGGCTAAATAAACTGCAAGGCACTGTCATACAGAAGAAAGATTACTGGCTGGATAGCTAGGACCTGGATCCCCACTAGGGGTGTGATCTTGGATCAATAACCACCCTGGGCCGAATTTTCCACATCTATAAAATGAGAAGGTTGGCGTCGATTACCTCCAAGGCCCTTTCCATGATTATAATCAGAGAAGGCTCGGTGGAAGAAGTGAGACTCTGTTAGGATTTGGAGACACAAAGGAGGAATAGGAAAGGTGTAAGGACAAGAATGACAAGAGGAGAGCAGATGGAGCTTAGTGGGAATTGGCTAGAAAGTAGGGCAGAAGGGGTCCGGAGGATTTTAGTCACCTCTTTTCTTCAGCTTAATGTTAGGTGCACCATGTTCACAAAGTTCTGGGTGCAACATAATCCTGCTCTTAGCAGGATTGGACTCTGGGAAGAAATCTATTGGCTTGCTGGAGTGAGCCATCATGGTGTTCACTGTGAGTGTGTATGAGTGTGCACTTGTGGTCGGGATACAATTGAAAGTGCTGACTTTACTTGCCATCCCTGGGGAACCCCCAAAGCTGTCCTGTAGTTTCCTCCACTGT
Source organism: Myrmecobius fasciatus (assembly GCA_023553655.1). NCBI lineage: Eukaryota > Metazoa > Chordata > Mammalia > Dasyuromorphia > Myrmecobiidae > Myrmecobius > Myrmecobius fasciatus. The sequence continues at coordinate 27,049 of JAJPUD010005221.1, read as the reverse complement.
GGAAGCTTCTGGAAGGGAAAGCCAGGAATGAGCTAAGCTGCAGCATGCTGACGCTTCTGCTTCCATCCAGGATGAAGAGAGCGCCATTGTGATGCTGAAGCGGCATCTGCGGCAGCAGCGCTCAGTTGAGGAGTATGGGAAGAATATCAAGCAGCTGGCTGGCCGGGCTCAGAAACTCCTGTCTGCTGGTCACCCTGAGGGGTGAGTAACAGTGGGGCTCATACCTCATTTTAGGACAGAACTGGCTTTTGTTTTGTTTTGTTCTGTTTTGTTGGGGGAGGGTTGTTTAAGGAAGAAAGACCCAGCTCTAAGTGGCTAGATGGGAGAAATAGTGATGATTTTCACCCAAAATGGAGGTTTAAGGTAATTTTTGTTCTAATGAGCATCTTGATTTAATCTCATTATTTAGCTTTGGTTTTAGGATTTCCAACTTAATTAGAATAAACTAATTCTCAAACTCAGACAGGGTTAGACAGTGAGGTGGTGCAATGGCTAGAGCAGTGGACTTGGAATCAGAAAAAGCTAAGTACAAATCTTGCTTTAGATACTGCTTTTATGACCACAGGCAGCAAGTCATTTAATCTCTGCCTATCTCAACTTCCTCATCTGTAAAAGGAGAATAATTATAACACTTACCTCCCAGGATTGTTGTAAGGATTAAATGAGATAACACTTATAAAATACTTTGCAAATCTTAAAAAGTGCTATATGATACTAGTTATTAGTTTAGCTAAATGAATATTTACTCTTAAGTATTCAGTATTTAAAGGATCTGTTATTTCATCGATGTGCATTCTTTGCTCAATAGATCATAACTCCATTATGACATATAGACAGATTTTGAGAATTGAGTTTTATGTTTGAAAAATTAAATGCGATAAATCAAATTTTGATTTATAATCTGTAGTTAAATAGGTGAAGAGTCTCCCCATATTTATCTAAGTTGGTTCTTAGATGACAGACTGGGCATTCTCTTAGCTCATGTTTAAGTTTCTCCAATCTGGCAGTTATTACCACATCTTTTGTCCAGCCTTTTAGAATCCAGGTTCAACAGGCAACAATCAACAAAGGAAGACTTTACTCCAGGAATTAATTGAATATTTTGTTTAACAGAATTTTCACATATGCCAGACCTGTATTACCCATTTTCTTTCTTTCTTTTTAAATTTTTTGGGGGTGTGGCATTTTGGGGGTTATGTGACTTGCCCAGGGTCACACAGCTAGGAAGTGTTAAGTGTCTGAGACCAGATTTGAACTCAGGTCCTCCTGACTTCAGAACCGGTGCTCTATTCACTGCGCCACCTAGCTGCCGCCCCTACCTATTTTCCGAGAGCTAGAACACGATAAAATATACTTAACATTAAACTGTACTTAATCAAATTTAACTCACTCTTGATGACCCAACAAACCCTTCAGTCACCTCAAAATTATCATTATGATTAATGTCACTGAATGGTATTGTAAGAAATATCCTATTATTTGAGCTTTCTAGTTTGAATTTGGAAAATCGATGATGATGATGATAACCAGCACTTTAAGTTTTACAAAATGTTTCACAAAAATATCATCTCTTTTGATCTTCACAAAAACCCTAGGAGGTAGGTGCTATTATTGTTCCAATTTTACATATCAGAAAACTGAGGCAGATAGAAGTTAAGTAACTTGTCCAGGGCTAATATCACTAAGTGTCTGAGGCAAGATTTGAATTCAGGTCTTTCTGACTTCAAGTTCACCTACTGTCTATTTTCTACCATTTAACTTTGAGGCAGAAATTACAGATAACTTTCCAACCATGACCTTACCAGTTACTAGGAAAAATATACTAAATTCACACCAGCCATCATAAAAATTGTCCTTGTAATTTCAGGAACATGGTCCAGTGTCCCTTGTTATTCCTCTGTGGACACCAAGGAAGGACTTGTTTGACTCCACAGTGTATTCTACATTTGCTTTCAATGCTTAGAACACAAGCTTTTCCCCCAAGGACTAAAGGCCAGCATGCTAAATAGAATTCTGGACTTAATGTCAGATATATTTTATTTAAATTTTTTTTCAATAACAAGTACTTATTTTCTCCCTTTTCCACTCTTTACTTACAATTCAATGACAACAACAATAAAATGAAAAGCTTCATAACAAAAATAAATAATCAAGGAAGACAAATAATTATTGTGGCCATGTCCAAAAAAATATGTTTCATTCTGTATCTTGAGTCCATTAACTCTCTTAGGAGGTGAGGGCCATGGCTCTTTGGAGTCATGGTTTGTCATTGCCTCTTGAAGTTTTTCAATGTTATTTTTCCTTGCTGTGATTATTTAAATTGTTTATCTGATTTTGCTCCCTTCATTCTGCATCATTTCATAGGTAGTTCATAGAACTCTCTAATTTTCTCTGAAGCCATCTATTTAATTATTTCTCAATATTAATAATAATATATAAATATATATAGTATAATATTTCATTACATTCACATCATATAATTTGTTTGCCGTTCTTGGTTTCTCTTTTAGAAGAAAACTAATATAAAAAGAGCTATTATAAATATTTTTGTAAGCATGGTAAACTATTCTTTCTTTGATGTCTGTGGAGCATAAACTTAGTATTAATATCTCTGGATGGAAAGTTATGTAAGGTTAAATGACTTAGTTCCAGTTTGCTTTTAAGTCAAATAGACTTGGGTTCAAATATTGTCCAATTTAATGGCTGTGTGATAGTAGACACATTACTTGACTATTATATCTTCAGGGCCTGTATAAGACTCAAATGTGACAATGCATATAAAGTGCCTTGTAAACCTTAAAAGTCCTATATAGATTATGACATTTAATATTTCTCCTTGGTCATGGCTGATGATGTGTTGGGCACTGATGAAGAAGTATCTTGATCAGTCTGTTACAAAGATAATTACTAAATTCATTCTTCACAGTGAATTCTGTGATTGATCTAAACTAAGGAAATGGTTGGTAAAGCATCTAGTTATCAAAACTTTTTGCCTGAGGATACAGTAAAAAGAATGGCAAATGATAAGGATTGTTCCTTTGATGCAGAGGGAAACCTTCTGCACTATTTTATTAGGCACTCAGAATTTCATCTCCAGCATCTGCTAAACGGGACTTTCTTATTTCCAATAAGAGCAGTGTGGTCCAATGGAAAGCATCTTGGAGTGGGAGACAGAGTGCCTGGACTCTCTACCATGGCCTATCCATGGTGACTCAGGAAACTTAGTTGTCTCATCGCTCAGTTTCCCCACTGGTCACTTGGGGATGAACAGTGGAGGAAAAGAAAAGTGTAAGGGTTATTGCCTCAGCCATCCAAGTCTAGGTCCATTGGAATTCTTTCTTTTTTATGCCTCTAATGCCTTTGAGGCCCAAGATTATTGCTAATCTTGGAACTTTTTTTTTTAACTTTAATTGGTGTGTGTTTTTTTTAATCCTAGCGAACAGATTATCCGACTTCAAGGGCAGGTAGACAAACAATATGCTGGGCTGAAAGATTTCGCTGAGGAACGGAAACGCAAGCTAGAAAACATGTATCATTTGTTCCAGCTGAAGAGAGAGGCAGATGACTTGGAACAGTGGATTGCAGAAAGAGAGGTGGTAGCCTCTTCCCAAGAAATGGGGCAAGATTTCGACCATGTTACTGTGAGTTTCACACCTAGAACATTCTTTTTATTTTTTATTTTTTTAAAAAAAAGAAAACACATAAATCTGTCATTATTTTTAGACTTATACAATAGCAGTCCCACATGTTTACTACCCTGTCTATTTTCAGTTTTAGTAAAACAGTAAAATTCTACCTATCATCTACTTCTATTAAGCAGCAGAGTGTCATCACAGCAAAGTTTGAAGTGTGATAATGTTTCCAGGGAACAATCTTCTTGGATTTCACTTTTTTTTTCCTTGAAAAAGGTGTGATGATACATCCGTAGACAGCTACAGTATGGTAGAATCTGCAACAAGACTGTGGGAGTGCCATGCCATATTCCCAACAGCTCAAAAGTCTAATAATCGTCTTTCTGTTAACCTGTGCCCTTTGTCTCCAATTCTAGTTGCTACGGGACAAGTTTCGTGACTTTGCCCGGGAAACTGGGGCAATTGGACAAGAGCGGGTGGACAATGTCAACTTGATAATCGAGCGGCTCATCGATGCTGGCCATGCTGAGGCGGCCACCATTGCTGAGTGGAAGGACGGACTGAACGAGATCTGGGCTGACCTGCTAGAGTTAATAGACACCCGAATGCAGCTGTTAGCTGCTTCCTATGACCTGCACCGGTACTTCTATATGGGAGAAGAGATCCAAGGCCTCATTGATGAGAAACACCGGGAATTGCCTGAAGATGTGGGACTTGATGCCAGTACCGCTGAATCCTTCCACCGTGTTCACACGGCATTTGAGCGAGAATTAGATCAATTAGGAGTCCAGGTACCGCTCTATTCTTCAGTCTATCCCCATGCGGTTTGCTTCAAACAGAGACCCACAAAAACCTATCTTGGGTCTCTCTGTTACCAAACTATGATTTCTTTGTGGCTTTTTACAAACCATTACACTCTGTCCCCAATTTCCCATCTGTAAAATGAGTATTTGAGGACTTCAGAGAGTTGATGTGGATGTCATTGAAGTTAGGTGGGACTGGAAAATAAAAGTCATAAAGAAATATTTTTGTTACCTTCAATATGTCCTAATCCATGAGGACATTAACTAAAAAGGGAGCATCGAGCTTTCTGGTTGGAGTAGGGAGTGATGAGTTCTGACCCATGTTTAGGTCTTACTTTGAAGAAATATTGTAGTACTTTGTTAGATTGGTGTCTTAACACAGGCACTCTTTCCCAGTGATGCAGATTGTAGCTCCTACTCATTTTTTACTCATTAAGTACAACATATATAAGCTGGACTTTGGTCTACACATTGGGAATAAAAGACAAAAAAGAAGCAATTATTACCCTCAGAAAGCAAGTAATACATACATTACAAAATAAATACTAAATAATTTCTTGGAAGAGGGCGCTAGCAACTATAAGGAGATTAGGATAGGATATATGAGACGACAATTGAACTGAGCCTTGAAGGAAGCTAGTGATTCTACAAAGTAGTAAGAAACCATTCCAGACATGTACAAAAGCATGAGGGACAGGAAATAGAATCTAGTATGTAGGAAACAGCAGGAAATGTAGAATCTCTTCATCTTCTGTGATTTTTCTCTACATTTTCCCCATAAATTTTCCAACCTGCTAGAAGCCTTCTTTTTTTTTCTTCTTTTAAATATGTCAATCATACCAGCAAACCCACTTAGATCAGCTTAGCCAATTGTCATCTCTACATGACTAGCTTGCCTTTTTTTTCCAGTCATGTATGTCTTCAATGTCTTCTGGTTTTATATATAATAAGAATGTCAATATGAACATGGTTTTGTTCCTCAGGTACTGCATCCACTTGTTGGTCATTGAACATTTCTAGCACATGCTAACAGTCAAATTTTCTGCCACACAGAGGATGCATTGTGATATAATTAAAAGATTCTAATCTTAGGTCTCTGCTTCCTGCTAGTTATGTGACAATAGATAAATCGTTTGGCATTTATGAGCCTCAGTCTCCTCATCTGAAAAATAGGGAAATTTGTCTAAATGATCTGAAAGAAAGGATGCTCACTCCTCCAGTTCTCAATTTAAGCTTAAAAATTGGCTTAAGAAAAAATAGAATAATGAGCTGGATTATGATATCTTAAATTTTGGGTTGCTCAGTTAGTTTAGAAAAAATCAAAATAGATAGCCATTTTCTGGTTGTAGTTGTAGCTTTATATGAAGATGGTGTTCCCTAGGTGAGTAGCAGGTCTTTCTTTGGGCCAAGAATCTCAAAAGGTCACAAAATAGAAGGTGAATAAAGACAGTAGATATGGGAGATGCACAGATGCCAGGACTTTGAACATAAGTGCAGTTCCCTCGAGGTCTCACAATAGGGGGCCCTACATAAGAATGTAATTTTATTTACACTAGCAAGCAACCTTAAATAAGGACATCCTGTCATAGTATCTTTCATCCAAGGAGCCCAAAGGCACATTAAAGTTCTCAAAGAAGAACAGCAATATATTCTTCCCCATTTTGTAGACAGGGTAAAAATGCCAAGGGGCAGAAGAATTTTGTCCCACATTGCCAGGCATGCCAGTGAGAGAGTATACAGAGAGAAAAATGATGGTCCTAGACAGAGCCTTAGAGTACACTAATTAGAATACACAATAAAATGAAGACCCTGGAAGGATTGGTAGAATATGGTAGGAATGAAGACCATGGAAAGAGCATAAGAAAAGGTCAGACCAGTAGAAGGAGGACCAAGAGGAGAGCCACATTGCAGATAGTTAAGCATCCAAAGAGATCAAGAAGGATGCATATTGAAAAAGGGCCTTCAGTTTTGGTCATGAGAGATTTGCTAACGTTGAAAAAGACAGTTTCAGTTGAGTTGAAAAATTAAGGATAAGTAGAAAATTGAGAATCTGGGAGACTAGCAGCATGGCTCCCTTGACTGAAAAGAGAATCAAGGGGCAGATGAGTGGTACTGTGGGTAAAGCAGTAGCCCTGGAGTCAAGAGGACCTGATTTCAAATCCATCCTCAGGGGGTAAGAAAGAGAGAAAGAAAGAAAGAGAGGGAGGGAAAGACAGAGACAGAGAGGGGGCAAGGGGGAGACAGACAGAGAAGATAAACATATATTTGGGTTCCAATCCTTTTTCAGACATTAACTATCTCTATAGCTCTGGGCTTACTTCCTTCTTCTGTAAAATGAGAATGTTATGCTCAGTGGGCTTTACTCTTCTAACTCTAAATCCATGTTTTTATGAGCTGAGGATGTTTAGAAAAAGGATGTAATTATAATATATTCATGCCTATTTTCCTATTCCACTCATTCTTCCTAAATAAAAAATGAAAAGGGGGAGATGGAATGGGATTTACTCACTGTCTCCTGCCCTGGAGCACAAAGCATGAAGCTCTGGTGATGGGAGACCATGTGTGAGGATGCTATGGAAGAATTTTGCCTGCTTACCTGCTGTGAGTTAGAATAGGTTATCACTTCCTCATGAGGACCCATATCAGGAGGAGCCGCACAGGAGGCCAGCAGTGAGAGGTGGGATAAAGGGGCAAAAGAAGAGGGCAAGGTGATTGTGTTAGAGACAAACTCAGGGTTAGCTGCGGGGAGGAGAGGAGGATGAGATACATCTTTTCATCCTCTGACTCTTGCAGTCATTCCATGTCCCTGACTTTGGAGCCTTTTGCTCTCGTAGCTTCACCATCACCATGCCATATAGGAGACCGGAAAGACCCTTATCCTTCCAAGTCCATGATTCCCCAGTCCTACAGAACAATGGCACACTGAATGAGGCCATGTGAAATAGTGGGTGGAGCAGGAGGCTTTGAATCAGCAGTACCTGAAGCCCAGTCCTCCTTCTAGCATTTTCATGTGACCATGGGTAGCTCATTCACCTGCTCTGAACCTCAGTTTTCCGACCTGTAAAGCAGCTATAATCATACCTGTTGTACCTGTCTCCCGGAGTTGGGAGGTTGGAATGAGATTGTGGGGGGGAAAGCGCTTTGTAAAGTGCAGCGCACTTGGTGTATAGACATGTAATGTATCATCTGATGGTGGTGACTCCAGATGCACCAGTTCCGGGACATGGCCACTCGCCTGCAGACAGCATATGCCGGAGAGAAGGCTGAGGAGATCCAGAGCAAAGAACAGGATGTGTCCACCTCATGGCAAGCGCTGCTGGGCGCCTGTGCAGGGCGCCGGGCCCAGCTGGTGGACACAGCGGACAAGTTCCGCTTCTTCAGCATGGTCCGGGACCTCCTCTCTTGGATGGAAAGCATCATCCGGCAGATAGAAACCCAGGAGAAGCCCAGGTATGCCTGGTACCTTCGGGGGCTATTTCCCCCCACAAGATGGGGCTCACAGACTTAGGCACAGATTCTGACTTGTTCTCTGGAGGGCCTTTGGGGACCAGCGGGACTCAGTTATTATAACAACACAGGACCTTAGGTTCAGTGAGGGAGCAGAGAAGCTTGATTGGTACGGGGCCTGGAAAGCCAAGCCCAGGCTTGGACTGAGGCTCAGGGAGCCTTTTCTCACTTCCATTTGTGTCCTAGCTTGTTCCAGCTTGTATAAGGCATAATTTCAGAGTTATGGGAGTGATAAGCTTCCTTGGCAGCATAAGACCTTGAGGAACTCATGGTTGACCCACACATAAGCCCAGATGTCCCCCACTGTCTATTCCCAATGTTGTGTCATTGGTGGAAACATCGCTTTTCCCTTTTCCCATCCTGAGAGAACATATTTGTATTCTTTCTGCTTAGGAAATAAACCACAAATGAGAATCCCAGTGGAAGAGCTGATACTAAGTTCTCAACATCTTGGAATCCAGTTTGTTTAAAGCCACACATTTATTTAGCACCAACTATGTACAAACCTTGTACCTGTTGTTGTCCCTCAGAATCATTTTCTCCATTTCATTTGCATTGCTCCCCAGAGTCTAGGACCTCACCCTCAGGATGTTCCTGATGGCTCTTTTTGATTTTGGGATCCTAGCATCCCACACAAGTGTCCAAGCTCCTGGCTCTGGGAATCACCAAGCCTTCCTTTGTCCTTCAGATTCCCTGTCAGCAGCTGGCCTCATAGAGAACTCCTAGGAGAGTGAGCCCTTTGTTCATCATTGTATTGTTTCAGAAGATAATGTGGTCTGAGCCATTAGCATACCATAGTGGGTGGTCTGGAAACCAAGAACCTTGTAGTTGGAATTTGTAAATAACGTTTCTCAATTGAATGGAGATAGAAAAGAGTTTACTTTTTTCTCAGCAGTCCATGGAACTTATACAAAAATTGACCATGTGTTAAGGGCATAAAAACTTCAAAATCAAATGCAGAAAGGAAGAAATAGTAAATGCATTTTTTTCAGATCATGATGCAATAAAAATCACATGCTATAATATAAGGCCAGGAGAAAATAGACCAAAAATTAATTGGAAATTAAATAATCTAATCCTAAATAACATTTCTTTAAGAACTAGTGCCTAATAATGTATGTGCAGTCTTTTCCTCCTTTGGAAGCCTGAGAATATCCAGGGAGGAAATTTCCCTTTTGACTTCAGTCTCAGGGTGAATCTCTTGCTGAATTCCCTTATCATCCTTCTCCCCCTCTCCACCTGCCTCTCTTATCAGGGATGTATCTTCTGTGGAACTGCTTATGAAGTATCACCAAGGCATCAAGGCAGAAATTGAAACCCGGAGCAAAAATTTCAGTACATGTCTTGAATTAGGAGAATCATTGCTTCAGCGGCAGCACCAGGCTTCTGAAGAGGTAAGAAAGCAAAAGGCCTAAAAAAAGGAAGCAGACACAGAAATTGGGGACCAACTGGGTTCAAGTATCATTCCTTTTTCCAGTAATGTCTTTTAAAAAATCCAGCTATCTACCCATCCATCCATTCAAAAAATATTTCTTAAGTAAATACTAAATGTTAAGCTCTATATAGGATACCATTGTTGAAGGCATAGCATCCATCCTTGAAGAGCACAAAATAAGGAGATAAAATATGTACATGTAGAGCTTATTAACACCTGAAATGTGAAGTAATGGTCTGAGCTCCAGACCAGAACTAAAAATCTCTTTATCATCATTGCAGATCAAGGAGAAACTGAATCAGGTGTTGTCAAGAAGGCAGGAAATGATGAAGAAATGGAACAACCGTGCAGAGCGGCTACTTCTACGTGAGTGCAGCCTTGGGGCCAGTGACCTTGGCCAGGCTGGGGGCTTCTTGTGGACAAAGGGAAGGGAGAGGAGCATAAGGGCTCCTGGGTTTTAGTCTGGAGAACTATCCACAACCCACCCCCAAACCCTGCCCCACCACAGACAGGGGTTCTTAACCAAAAAAGCCCAGCTTCTGGTTTGTCCCTGGGTCTCCTTTTGTTTATATAAAATTAATCAAGAATCTTAAGGCTGGCTGGGAAGAAAATTTTCATTATCTTGGCCCCACCCCTATGGGACTTGGGGAATGACAGATAGTTACATAGACTTTAGTGAGAAGACTCGTGTACCAGATAAGTGGTGAAATTCTCACTATGAAGCAAGTCAAGTCAACACATATGTCTTAAGCATTTACTAAGTGCCAGACAGTGGTGAGTGATGAAGACTCAAAGAAAGGAATAAGAAAAATTCCTGCCCTCAAGGAGCTGACTTTTCTAAACTTCCCATCCCATATGTAGTCTCTACTGAGCTGCCTACAAGTCCCATAGCTAATCTGTTGAAGTCCTTTGTGTGTGTGTGTGTGTGTGTGTGTGTATCTGTGACTTGTTCTTTGTGACAGTGCTGGAAGTGTGTCAGTTCTCTCGGGATGCTTCTGTGGCTGAAGCGTGGCTGATTGCCCAGGAGCCTTACTTGGCTAGCAGGGACTTTGGACATACTGTGGACAGCGTGGAGAAACTTATCAAGAGACATGAAGCCTTTGAGAAGTCCACAGCTCCCTGGGCTGAGCGATTTGCTGCTCTTGAGAAACTCACTACGGTGAGCTATGGGGCATCCGAGGGTTGGGGCCAAATGAGAAAAATTAGAGTGAAAAAGACAACCACTGAGTCCTGAAGTGCCTAGGTTGGCAAAGAGTTGGGCAAGGAGGGGGAGTACAGAGGGAACTGAGTACAGCTTCTTAGTAGTTAAATCCAGAGCTCTGTGGTAAATAAGAAGAGTGAGGAAGAAGATACTAAAACAATAGAAGATGCTGTTCTCTATCATATCAATATCAAGTTATTTATTCTTCTGTAGAAACAAGATACACATGTGTGAAAAAGAGACATCCTACTGTTACACTAAATAATTCATTATTAAGCTTGATAATCATGTTTCAATATTATTTTAAAGGTTTGTAAATAAATGCAAGGGAATATGGTCAGGATGTTTAGGTGAAATGACTTTTGGATTTAGTCAGGAGCCCCAGGTTCAAATCGTGGATGTATGATTTACCATCTTTGTGATCCTGGACAAGTCATTTACCTCCAGTTTATTGTCCCCATTTGTAAATTGGGGAAATTGAGCTAGATGGCTTTTAAGGTCCCTTCCAGCTTCATTATTAGTGATTCTCACGCAGGAAGGTTGTTTGGCAACTATGGCATCAATAGATTTAGGGCTTCTGAACCCGTAACTGCATTGTGATTGGGCTGGGCGAAAGGAGATATATTAAGGAAAGGCTTTTCTTGGGACAAAGCACAGAGAAATTAGCTCACAGTCTCTCTTCCTGTCCTCATTTTAACTGTGTCTTTCCTGACCCTATGAATGACCTTTTCTTTCTCTAGCTTGAGCTAAAAGAACTCCAGACTCCAGAGAGACCCACAGAAGACAATGGGTAAGTTCCATAAGAAAAGAGCCTGATTGAGTATCTAGTAGACAACTTTTAAATACCAGGATAACAGAGCTGAAGAGCTCAGTGGAAAAGAGGAAATGGGGAGAGGAATTCTCCCTTTGGAGCAGCATCTCATGAGGCTATGACAAATGTGCATCTTGCTCTTCAATTTGTGGGTGTTTACATTTAAAAAAAATCCTAAGAAGTTCTGAGTTGGGAGCTTTGTAAATTATTTATGAAAGGCAAAGAGCGAGCTCTCCTGAATCATGTGGGACCTAAAACTGGAAAGGTAAATCCAGAATAAATAGAATTAAGCTTTATTGCTCTGGATCACTGCCACTGAAACAAAGCTTGCTCCTCATTCTGCCAGAAGCCATGTATAGGGTTCACATGGGTGCTTTATGTTGGAAACTTTTCCATTTTTCAAGGGATTATGTTTTTGGGAGGAGAAGTATTAACCTAAATTTTTTAGGATAAGCTTGCTAATGTTTTCTGTACACGTTGAAACCTGGTTATAGATTATCCAGTCCATTTTACCTGTGTGTTATATGTAAGAAGTCAGTCTCCATTTGGTAGGTTCTCTCTAATGAAACTACTTGTTTTTAAACTGGTCTTCCATATTCTTTAGGGCTCAGGAGGAGGAAGGTGAGACAGCAGGAGAGCCTCCTCGGGAGTTCCATCGGGCAGATACTGAAATAACATCACTGGTCAGTTCCCGCTCACATTTGTCTGGTTCCAGGGAATCTGTGCAGCCAGACCCTATACACCTGTTCTAGAGCTCAGTCCAAATCAGTCAGCAGGAATGCTGAGAATGGTGTACACATCATTATCCTGGCCCTTCTACCTTCCCCTCCACCTTCCAGAGGCTCCTGTTTCACTTTAGTCTTCCTCATTTTATTGTGTTTACTTAATTCTCTAGTATAATCACCTTCCTCCTCAATTCTGTGTAAATGAAATGCTGGAAGGAGATTACATACCTGTCCATCGAGATACCTTCTTTTTGGTTTTATTGAGTTTAATAAATGTTAATGGATAAACATATCGCCGTTCACATCAGAGGGAAGGCCAAATAATTCATGCTGAGATGTTTTGCTTATAAACTTTCTCTTTTCCTTCCAGTTCACCCCTTCCTTATTCTTAAAACTAGAGAGCTTTTCTCCCCACTTGTAGGACCTTCTGAGTTGGACTCATTTCTGAAAGTAGAGTCATTCTTCTTGGGCCCTGAGAGTGGGAAGTACACAGTATCTGTACTCCCATCCCACCATCCTCATGAGTTCCTTTTTTTTTTTTTAATGAAAACTTTTGTCACCTTTCTCAATTCCCATTCATCCTGGCCTAATGCACCAGATTCAATGGGGTGCACATATGGAGATCTGGAGTCTGGGAAGAGTGAAAGTTGAAGAATGGTAGATTGAAAACTTTAGCATATTAGAGATGAAGGGGTTGAGCTCTTAACTTTCTGTTGTATAGAAGGAGGATATATAGTAGACAAAGCAGAAGAGACAGCTAAAGAGGCTTGGGGATTATTATAGTCAATCAACATCCCAGTATTTCATTCAGGGGCACATTAGAGGGTGTTGTCAAAGGTTATGAGTAAGACAAAAATCCAGAAGAAGAAAATGAAGAGCAAGGTAAGCAGTAAATTCCAGTGGGGTTTCTGGTGGGAGCAAGTGAAGCTATATAATGGCATTTCTGTAGGGGAACAATTATTTGGTGATGAAGTCAAATGAATACAGGCCTACAAAAGTGAACAAGAAGAAACAAGAAGATGTTTTGTACGCCACCAATCTGTGTTCAGCATCCCTACCTGCATGGCACCATTTCCCCTCCATGCCCAAGTCATCCTGCCATGTGCATGCTTCTGTGAATCTACTGGGCACAAATGAAGTGATGTGTGGCCCTTATTCACTCCACTCTATCCTTGGTTTCTGGACATTAGTAAAATTTGGGGACAGTGGCAAGAAATAAACTCAGGATACACACTGGTTTTCTGTGAGATACTTCTATATTTAGATCTCATGCCAAAACCAGATTTGTGCCCTTTCCCTCTCAACACCTGAGTGGGACTATCTTAGGAGTCAGGAGATGTGAGTTCTAATCCCAATTTAGTCACTAATTTGCTGTGTGATATTAGATAAGTCATTTTCATGCCCTTAATGTTCTCATTTGAGAAATGAGGAAGTTGGATTGGATGATCTCCAAAGGTCCTTTCCAGGATCAGATTAACCCTGCACATTCATGTCTTCATACTCTAAAAATGCCCACATGCACAGTGTGTCTCTGCTACCTCATACTTTGGTGATATTCAGAAACCTGCTCTGGCCCCCACTGCACAGCAGGAGGGCAGTAGCAGGGGTCCAGCAGTGGAGGATGCAGATGGTCCATCTCAGAAGTTCCCGAGAAAATTCCTTTTGCATGCAGTGATCCTCCTTCCTGGCCTTTGGTGAAATGTACCCCAAACTCCCACTAACCAGCAGACAGCCACGGCAACAGGAACAGACTAACTTAAGCCCAGCACTTGCCAAAAAAAATGAATTTTGTGTGCTGACTTCCCAAAACAGCCTCTACCTCTACCTCTTCTGGAGACACAGGACTTGAGGTCGTGTAGCTAGTGTTGTCCTCCAAAGGCTCACTGCTTTCCTGGCCCGTGGCTGTTTCTTCCTAGTATGAATTGCTATTTGTGTGGAATTGTGTACAATGTCTGTGTGCATTATGTCCAACAGCAGCTGTATCCATTTAATTACCCCTTGTGTCTCTGTATGTACATGTGTTTGATTTATATATGCAATAGAGCCCTGCCCCTCCTATTCCAAGCTCCTGGAATATGCTATGTGGGGAATGGGGAGGAAGGGGAAATATGGACCAAATGTTAATTGAAAAAGGTGAGTATGAAGCACTTCACCCAAATATGGAAACCAGCACCAAAAAGAAATCAAAGCAGCCAGTCAAATGAGCATGAGGCAACCCTAGTAGAAATGGACAGTTCTGTTGCTTCATTTTCTTGTTATTTTTTACCTTTTGTTTTCGTGGAGATCTGATTTGGAGGGAGGCAGAATTGGGACTCAAGGAAAACAGAAAGGAGGAGGAAATGGGGTGTGGAGGGTTGAGGATTGTTTTGGCCAAAGAAGAATTTTGAAAATTATTTTCTGACACTAAACCCCATTGGAAACATCTCCCCTCTCTATTAGACACAAAACCTTAAGGAACTGGTAACTGCACTCTTGCCAGTATGTATGCTCTCTTGGTGCTGGTGGCCATGTAGAATAGACATGTGCCTCGTCTTCGTCTTAACATTGTTTCATGTGGAAATGGTCACTCATGCATGACAATCTTCCCTGCCTTCTCTCCCTGTTACGTGAGAAGGGAGTGGGATGGACAAAAATGCAATCCAACCAACATATCACTATTAATATCCAGGTGCCAGGTGAACCATCCCAAAGATTCATCAAACTCCCATTCCTCATGTCACCTACTCATTTACCTTTCATACATCTATGCATAAACATATACACTCTCTCAAAGATTTGTCTACATTGAATTAAGATTTACTTTCTTTCCAAGAATACTGTTATTCATGTAATTTACCCCGTCCCTCTCCAGTTTTCTCAGTGAGTTCAGCCAAATTGAGAGTTGGCTCAAGAATTTAGGAGTTCTTAGCCTTTTTTTGTCAAAGCCTCCTTTGACAGATTGGTGAAGCCAGGGACTCCACTTCTCAGAAGGGTACTTGTAAATGAATAAAATAAAACACAAGATTACAAAAGGAATAAAAAAAGAAACCAATTATTTTTAAATAGTTTTTAAGATATTTTTAAAAGTTCATGGATCTCTATCATAAATACTTTCCCCATTCTATAACAAAAGCAAATTTGTAATGTAGACTTATTTTTACTTACTGCATAAGGGACCTTAAGAGACCATCTTTATCTCCTTGACTTTCATAGCTGGACATAAAAGTAATAAACTATTCTTTCAACCTCTATGATACTTGGCAAGCAATGTATCTACTTCCCATCCTCTAAGATCAGTCTCTGAGAATCAGGAGCTGTCTTGCCAAGGATTAGATCACAAGAAATTGATTGATTTCCCTGTCTTAGCATTCATCATGAAGATGATGAACCAGCTCATGGAATGAGTTCCTAAAATTTTCTAGAGCAGAAGAAAAAGTAGTAATCTGAGCCCTTCACTGCCCTTGGGTCTTGTCTGGATTCTCCTGAAGGGCAGTTTATCCTGGATACCTTGGAGGCATTGTGTGTTGTTCAAACGCTAGTGCTCTCCTTAGGAATGTCCCCTTTCCATCCCATTCCATTCCATTCCACCTTTCCTCTGCTTCATGAGACTCCCAGAACAGTGCCTGGTACCCAGAGCATGGTGCAGGTGATGGGTGAGTATATGGGGAACAAGACACAGACATGCAACAGGCAAAACCTGGGATAAGCACATGGGAAGAGGGTCAAGAAGAGGTTATGTGGGCTAGTGAAAAGAATATCACATGAGGAATCAGGGACCTGGGGTCTAGTCCCACCTTTACCACTAACTTGGGTAAGTTTATTTCCTTTATTTCTTTTATCTCTAAATGAGAACTGTAAAATAATAACTTCTTCCTTACCTTACAAAAATACTGGGGGATGAGAGAATGTGTGAAGACAATTATACAAATGGAAATATGTTGAAGAGAGAAACTAAAATCTACTTTTTATAGTCTATCTCTTAGTAGCTAGCTTTTTGAGAAGTATATCTAGCCAGTCCTGGGAGGAGAACCTATAATTAATCAGCATGATAAAAGATCACACCTGAGAGTCAGGAGAGCTGGAAAAAATCCTGACTCTACCACTTGTTAACAAGTAGAGTTGTTTCTTGTTTTCTCGTCCACAAAACTGGGGACTTGAGCTAGATGAATCTAGGACCCCTTCAAGCTATAACACTCTCATAGTTAAGAATAGAACTAGGGACAGCTAGGTGGAGGAGTGGATAGAGCACCAGTCCTGAAGTCAGGAGGACCTGAGTTCAAATCTGGTTTCAGACACTTAACATTCCCTAGCTGTGTGACCCCGGGGAAGTCACTTAAACCTCAATAGCCTCAGCAAAAAGCAAAAAAAAAAAAAAAATAGAACTAGCATTTTTTCCATACAGAAGAGCTCAGAATACTACAGTATGTATGCTCACTTTTTAGTAAAATTCTCCTTCCTCCCCCCAGGTAAGAACTTTCCTAAGGTGTTCAACATTTAAGAGACCTGAATCTTTTTTCTCCTTCTCTGTCTTTTTTTTTACTGGAATAACTGCTAGGACAAGTGTATTCCTTAGTTTTCCTACCTTTGCTATCAGACAAATAATGCCTGCAATAACTTGACCCACAAAGCCGTTAATGAACATTTGTGTAAAGGAGTTCCTGTTCTATGTCTGTGGAAAGTAACAAATGTCCATTTTTATTAAAGGAAGCATGGCCTATTAGAAGGAGGCAGCGAGAGGGAGTGGTGGAATCACTGAATGGGAGAATCAGAAGGGATCTCAGTGGTTAATTTGGTCCAACACAAAAAGGGATCTCACTGTAACATCCAGCAGGTGGTTTGTCCAGTTTCTGCTTGATGGCCTCCAAGGAAGAGGAAGTCACCATCTCTCACAGAAGCCCATTCCACTTTTGGAAAACTAATTATTAGAAAATTTTTGTTCCCCTGAAATTGAGCCTAAATTTGATTATTTTTAACTTCAATCCTTTGCTCCTGGCTTTGTCCTTTGGGGCTAACCAGAACAAGTCTGATCTATCCTATATGTGACAGGAAGATCTGGGTTCAACCTACAACTCTTAACATTAGTTGAGTGGCCATATGTGGGCAAGTCCTAACCTCTTAGAGAGAACAATCTCATAGGGATGTTGTGAATGGATGTTAAATGGATATATTGTTATTTAGATGCAAAACTTGGAAACCATTTTCTTTCTCTACTTTTTAAAACCACAACTTAGCAGTAATAAAAGACTTGGAAAACACCAGTACCGTCTGGGTGGAAGAGAGGGGGAAAATACAGAAGGAAAACCACTCCTCGTAATTTGACAGAAATCATCTTTAATCACAATTAATCCTTACTTTATGGAAAGGGGCAGTTCACTGAAGCCTCAAATCCAGTCCTAATCTCTTTTAGCCTTGAAATTTTAGGCTCCAAAGTAAGGGGATATTCCTAAAATTGAGCATTCCAAAGTTGAATTAAGCTGTCTTGGGAGGAAGTCATGCAAGTTTCTCATCAACTGGAGGTCTTCAAAGACTAGCAGCTTTGGAAGGTATATTTTTTCAGGTGATTATGAGTTGGAGTTGATGGCTACTGAGGTCCCTTTTATATCAGGAATTCAGTTTAGCTTGGGGATGCTAGGTTCCTTGCCTTCATTCCTCCTCTCTGATCTTAGTTGAATGATTTAGGTGGCCTGATCTCTTGGATATAGTTCCATTGAAGTTCCATTTTTAAATATAATAGCATCCCCTAGTTCTAAGAGTGGGGTGAATTTGGAGCAAGGATGGCTAGCCCTGTTTCCAGCATTTCTTCTAGTACTAGCTTCAGTTGACTTCAGTGGTTTTGCTCTTCTTGTCAGCACTCTTGTAGTTGGCTGGGAGCTTTTAACAAGCCACTAAAACCATGCATTGACAGCCTTAGATTCAAAAAAAAAAAAGAAGAAGAAGAAGAAGCCATTGTTTCTTTTTTGCCTGGACAAGCTTTTACTCCTCTTCCCCTGGTATTACCACCTCCGCCCCATTCCATGACACAGAGATGACATGAAAATCACTTGTTCGTTAGAGGTAGGCATGGTAAGTAAACAATAATTTTCCCTCAAACATGGGGTGGTTTCTTCTCTCCCTGACCACTGGAATAATTAAGTTAATGTGCATAATGGTCCATCTATCTACAGTTCCAGGGTGGAGCTTCATTGCTCCATACTTCGAAAATGAAAACTCTTAAGACTCTTTCCTGTATCTGTCCACTGCTCTTTCCTCTTTATTTTTACTCAGTGAAAGGTATTTGTCAAGTGCCTTGTGTCTCTCCAGATCTTCAAGTCCTTTTTCAAAATTTCTTTTCCAGATAATGTGTTGGTACAATAGGTGATAATAGGACTTACACATATAGAAACCTCAAAAGTGGGATGTGAAAATGGAAATCATCACAGTTACAAGATCCTAGCTGGGATTGAATCTCATTCTTTTTCCTCTAAAATCTATTTTTCCCATGCAAATTACTGTGGTTTAGAGAGCAGGGGTCATTCTATTTACTTGATTATGAGATCCTTTGAAGTCAGGAATTATTTTCATCAGTAATATACAGAAGCCATTACTGGATAATACCCAGAATCCATGATTACCTAATAATGCTAATGATGATAATGAAGGCAGGTTTATAGAAGATTGATTAATCTCTTATATGCTAATCCTCTCCAGCTCTTTCTCATTCTCTTTTCACCTCCACTATAATTTTGGTGTAGGCATTAACTTTAACTTCAGTCTCCATCTTTAATGTTCGATAGAGAACTGTCTTTCTAATTTGATCCCCTAAAACTCTTACCTTTTGACTGCAATGCAGATCTTTCTTCACTGTCTTAAATCATAGCTTTTAAATCATCTTTATCTTCCTGTTCATTTCAGCTCTGCCCTCTGATTGATTGCTTGATTTAATCTTTTGCTGCTTTCCATTTCATCTTCTATCCTGCTTTCCCCAAATTAAAGTATTCCTTTTTCCAGCTTCTCTGAGTGAAACATTCCACCTACCATTTCTCACAATCACAAATCATGGTGGGAATTCCTATCTTAATGGATAGAAAATGAGCCAAAATATTCATGTAAAACAAAATCAGAAACTCTCAACTGCAGGACATGACCTGCCTTTTTTCAGCCATCTGAACTACCCCAGAGCTGTTCATTCGTTTAGTTAGATATCTAGGAGTGTATCTTATCTAGCAGCTTACTCCTTCTTCTACCTCTTATAATGCAACCATCATACCTCTTGTCTACATTCTTATGCCATGTGGTTTACATAAGCATCCCATTTAAATTTTGAGTATCTTGGGAAGGGACTTTGCTTTCTTCTGGTGTCTCCTACCGTACTTAGATTTATACAAAATAATCTACTTTTTCTCACACCTGAGACAGAATGTAAGGCCCTCTCAACCCTCCTGAATGTCAGCTCTATATTGTAATAGTTGCCTTTAACAATAAAGACTTGCACCTCCATATATACACTGTGTGGGATCAGTCCTACCTGAAGCCACCTGCCCAGAGCCCTTCTCATTCTAGGCATCCATCCCATTTGCTGAACTATACTTAACTTGTAGCCTGACAGGGATGGAGTGTCCACTGTCTAGCTCTGAGACCTTGCATAAATGACTAAAGCATTCTGCTTTAGTGATCATCTGTAAAATGAGATAAATTAGATGATGAACTACCAACTTTTAGAGCAAGAATAGACATCAAAGAATGTTGACTCTTGCTCTAAAAGTTGGTGGTTCTATGATAACAAGGTTTTTCTTTTTCTCGTTTTGCTACTTTTCCTTTCATCTTCTATCTACCTTTCTCACCATCCTTACTGTCAGTACCAGAACAGTAACTCATTGCTGGAGAAAAAGCCAAACTTTTAGGCTTTTCAGGTCTTCTAGATTGAAATTTGCAACTAATTCCAGGCACTTAGGCACTAATGAGCAGGTGTATACAATACTCATAAGATCCCTAGGTCCTGAGGGGAAAAATAGGAGCTGTCTCTTCCTACATGCACCATTGCTTCCCTCTCCCTTCTACTTCTTTCCTTACCACTGTGCAGGAGGAATACTGTATCTCCCCTGCAGCAGTCTCCTAGAATGGCATAACATGAAATTGGCAAGCTTATCAGTAATCCTAGTGCAATGGAAAGAATGCTGGATTTGAAATCAAAGGATCTGGTTTTAAATATTGACTCTTTTTGACATTGGGCAAGGCATCCAACTGTTCTAGACCTTGGTGCTTTCATCTGTAAAATTAGGAGGTTGGACTACATTGTCATTAAATTCTCTCCCCACATTAAACTATAATCCTATTTCCCCCAGGGACAGGGGTATCTACCCCATTCAGCTTAATTCTATGATCCCTGCAGATTGCTGCTGGAAGGCCTTGGGACCTCCCCTGCTCCAAATTGCTCCCCTACTACCAGCCCTACTCTCCTATCACCCCTTAGGCATATCTTAAATCCATATTTTTCCCCTGAGGCAATTGGGTTAAGTGACTTGCCCAGGGTCATATAGCTAGGAAGTATTAAGTGTGGAGATCAGATTTGAACTCAGGTCCTCCTGACTTCAGGGCTGGTGCTCTCTCCACTGCACCAACTAGCTGTCCCTTAAATCTGTATTTTTTTGCTGTTGCTTCTTTTCGGAGCATGGACTCCTTCTAGCCATAGATACTTGTCATGCCATCTTTGCTGCTTTTTGCACTTCAGTTAAGTCAGAAGAGAGAAAAAGCATGGTTTAATGGGGAAATTATTCTATCTAGATTCAGAAGGCCAGGGTTCAAAACTCACCTGTAATATTTATTAGTAGTATGATGGGGTATTTGTACTTAACTAATTTTTAGATGTGAACAAAAGTTTTAAATTAATAAGGGATATTATTATCTCTGTTTTTCAGCCATTTGATGCATCTGATTTTTTGTGACCCCATTTGGAATTTTCTTGGCAAAGATACTGGAGTGGTTTTCTATTTTCTTCTCCAGTTCATTTTAGAGATGAGAAAACTGAGGTAAATGGGGTTAAGTGACTTGCCCAGGATCACACAGCTAGTAAGCATCTGAGGTTGGATTTGAACTTCATTTTTGTCTCCCTGATTCCATAATTTCTCTTGGCACTCTCAATTCATTCAATATATCTCAACTAAGAAACCAGAGCTCCCTCCAAGGCTCAAATATTTCTTCAGGCCCCTCTCTTCATGTTGTTGATTCAGCTACAGTGTAGGTTTTGTGTTTGCCTATCGCTAGATTTTTTTTACTTACAGTAAATCTGCACCAAAATCCCAATATTAAACAACTATTTGTGATTAAATTACTACTTCCCCTGTGAATCACTCATTCTTTCTAAGAGAATATGGAAAAGGGTTTGTTTACTCTAGACTGTAAGGAAAATGCCCAGGTGCCCTCTGAAGTGGTTTAACCTTGCTGCCCTTTCCCTTGCTGTACCATGTAGCAAAACAATTTACACATCAGGGCAAGAATGGTTTCAGGATTAATTCAAGCAGTAATTCCAGCCTCTCACTGTAGTGAGTTAGAGCATAATGATAACGTAGCTAAGAATTGAGTTTGCACACTTGGATGAGTTATTACCTTTTTTTACTCTGTGACCACAGACTCCACCCTTATTCCAACCAGTTGTCTGATCTTATCATCATGGTAGGCAGCTGATGAACTGGAATCAAATTGAGTAGAAAGCTCTCTCTTCTAGCTACTTGTGCCATGTTGCACAAGTCACTTAACCTTTCTTGGCTTTCACTTTCTTAGGTAGTTCTCTAGCTTGCTTTCTCTTTGTCATTTGTACCTTAACTCCATATTAGATGCAGGAGTAATCAATTCTGAACAAGTGAATAATTAAACATCCATTAATGGGAACATCATTGATTTGGCAGGTTTAATTGAAGTGGATATTGAATATAAGCATAATGTTTTGTGGAGACTGGGAAGTGTATAGAATGTAAAAAGATGCTTTCATGGATTTGAGATAGCATCCTTATGAAATTATCCTTCACCCAATAGAGGGAAAACTACTTCAGCCTTCTCATCTTGTCTGTTCTTGTCTTCCCATAAAGCCTCCATAATAAATACACAAAGCAAATACCAAAAAAACACAGCAAGACATATAAATTGTGCAGATTACAAATGTTTACTCATCTGTGACTCCCTTTGAACTTGAGCTCCATGAGGGTGTATCTGATTTTTTTTCTTTCATTCTTACATTCCCAGCCTTGGTCCCGTTCTTTTGTATGTAGTAGGTGCTTAATAACCACTGGTTGAATTGAACTGAATAGAGAAGCAAGCCAATGTGCTAGGGGCTTTATTGAAATTTTTTAACATGTCATTGGTACTCAACATGAGAACTGTCCAATTCTCTTGTTCATACTTTGTGGCCAGCTCACCTTTTTTTTTCAGTCATACCATTTCCTTGGTATTTCTTTTACTTCTTTTGGGGCACACATCCTTGTTCATATGCTATTACTTCTCATCCATTATTCCTCTTTCCATTGACCTTGAGATTATAGGTAATTTTGTATCTTTAGAGACTGTGATTTTCAGAGATTTGTAGCAATACCTGGAGAATATGGGTATTTTTTTAAAAAGATGGGGTTTTGTTTTAGAAAGCAATTTGGGATCATGGTAATAGCTGTGAAGTTTCTGATAGAACTCAGTAAAATTCCCTTGCAAATTAATAGAGCTTTGCAGGCTCTTTTATTAACTTATACTGAATCTGTGACTATTGGATAGACTTCTTGATTCAAAGCCTCAAGGGTACTGTGCCTTGTACAAATCATTTTAATCAACTTCCATTCCACAAATATTTATTCTGAACCTATCAGAATAAATCAGAACCCTAGAAACCACTAAGGCCGGGTAGCAGAAAATACATAGATGAAAAAACATCATTCCCTGCTCTCAAAATACTTAAGCATGTTAGAGGGTGGAATAGAAGATATGATGGGTACATGGAGAAGTATACTTGGACAAGACAGAATGTAATGATAAGAGATATTTAAAGTAATTTAGAGAAGTAGGAGGAAGCAGACCAGGGAAGGAATCGTGGAGAAGGTCACACTGATTTTACCTGGAAAGAAGACAAAGATTGAAAACAACAGATTAGAAGTAGGGAGTGCATTCCACATCTCCAGCCTATGCTTTTTTTGTTTGTTTGTTTCTCTGATTTCCTAGGGAGTCTTTCAGCCACTTAACTGGGTTACCAAACAAATCTCCCCAATGAGTAGTTCAAAGAAAAGTGCAAAACAGTCTGAAGAAAGACCCTCCTCTGCTCCCCAGTTTACACACTTTGGATCTAATCTCCACATCTTGGGTACACTTTCTAATATCTTGTCTCCTCTATCCCTTAAAAATAGTTATCTTGACCTAGAAGTAGCTTGACAATAGCATATAGACAGCTGGCCTCAGATGTAGAAATGAATTCAAATTCCACCTCTCCTGTGCAGTGGCTGTGAGATCCTAGGCAGGTCACTTAACCTCCCACTGCCCACATAGTTCTCTGAAACAGATTACAGAGAAGCTGCCAACCTGCAAAGGGAGTCCTGTATATGAATGAAATTCATTCACTATATATTCCCAATGCATATTGGCTAAAATTTTGGCAAAATCAACAAAGAAGAAGAGGAAGAGATGGAGCTACAAATTTCTGAAGAACCCTTCTTTGTGTCTTTTTTTTTTTTTAAAAAAACAGACTAGATATCCCTGACCTGTGACAGCACCCTGTTGCTGATACCCCACAAACTCCTCCTCACTAATGTTCTTACTTGACCTCATTCTCAGCTCTTGCCCCAGCACAGTGCCTTCACCTGAGTTAATATTGCAGTTTGGAAGAAATCCTTGTAAAGTCTCTGGAGTGATGAAGGACCCAACTTCCTCACTTTATCCTCCAGCTGCTATCCTGGACTCTGTGGCCAAAACCACACTGCCCATTTCTTCTGCACAAGCCTGCCAGAGAGGGATGACAGGGAACCTATCTTGAGGGGGAGCAGAGTGGGTAAAGGAGAATGATATTTAGGTGCTGAACATTGGAAGGCAGTCTTGGAATGGAAAATAAAGGTGAAGGAGCAGATTGTTTGGATAGGAAGAGAATGGAAATGGATTGAAGAGAACAAAGAACAATCCCTCCACAAAAGAAACATTAGATTATTAGCTATCATTACACTATTAATCATAGGTTCATGTTGTCACTGCCAAAGAATAAAAAAAGAATAGATTCATTTCCACAGACCCTCATTTCTGGATTTATCTTTTCCCAGTTCTCTTTCCCATTACTTCTCTTTTTCCCACCCTGACTTCTGTAGTCCAGAACACAAAATAAATTTAAGAGCAAAGTTATTTTGAAGGCAGCATGAATCTAAGGCTACACACTACAGCTAAAATAAACTTCAGGTTTATTTCATTAATTAGTGAACTGAGATTAGCTTTCTCATAATCATCACTCCCCTTTCCTAATCTGCAGGTCCTCACTTTAGAACTCTGAATTTGGCAGTGAGGGCAGTGAGGAAAGGAGGAGAAAAAGATACCCCTGTTCTTTTAAACCTTGATTTTATTCAGTCATTTTTTAAGTTGTGTCTGACTCTTCATGATCCCATTTTTTTTTGCTTTTTGCTGAGACAATTGGGATTAAGTGACTTGCCCAGGGTCACACAGCTAGGGAATGTTAAGTGTCTGAGGCCAGATTTGAACTCAGGTCCTCCTAACAACTTCAGGGCTGGTGCTCTATCCACTGCGCCACTTAGCTGCCCCCCCCCCATTTGGATTTTCTTGACAATGATACTAGAGTGATTTGCCATTTCCTTCAGGTCATTTTACAGATGAGGAAACTAGCAAATAGGATAAGTGTCTTGCCCAGAGTCACACAGCTAGCAAGTGTCCGAGGCCAAATTTGAACTATGATGAGTCTTCCTGACTCTATCCAGTTTGCCACCTACCTTCCCTGCTTTATCCTACCATCCCTTACCTGCTAGACCAAAATTATACTTTTTTCCAGCAACCCTAAATACTCGGAGAAATAGGGTCTTCTCTTGTCTGGACCCCAAGATCACTCTTTCTGGAAACAGATTAAAATTTCTGTTACCTTACCTGCCAGTGTCTCCATGATCTTTCCCTGAAAGGAGTCATCCATATCCTTCAAACTTTTGCATTTTCAACAAAGCGTCATATGCTATCCTTTTGGACAAGGTGAGAAAATGTGGTTTAGATGATAATAATTATGTGGATTCAGCACTGGTTGAACAGATGTATCCAAAGAATAGCAAAGAACAGATTGATGCTTCCTTGGAGGAACACATCTTTTTGGATGCCCCAGGAATCAGTTTTTGATCCTGTGCTGTTTAACATCTTTATCCATTTTGCCTATAAATGCATAGACAGCATAAATATCAAATTTCCATATAAAAAGCTGGAGAAAATAGCTGTTACATTGGATAACAGAACCAAGATCTAAAAATATCTCAGCAGGCTAAAATGGTAGGCTGACACTGTAAAGCGAAATTAAGCAGGGATAAATTTCTTAAGTTCAAGAAATTACAAAAGTTTATTTGAAAAAAAAAATCTTTGTGTTTTACTGGACTGCAGGCCTAATTTGAGTCAACAACATAATATGGTGAATCAAAAACAATCCAAAACTAATTTCATCATAAAATGATAATATAAAGCCATAGTGTCCAGAATAAATTGTTTGTATCACCCACTGCAAGCAGGTACTTAGAATACAAGTATTCATTGCTGAATAGTTTTGTTCATTCTGCCCTAGTTAAAAATCTGCATTTTTTTTCCCCATTTCTGGGCACCATATTGAAGGGAGGACATTGCAAAATGGGACTTATCTAAAGGTAAACAAGGATTGTAAGAGACTATTAAACTAGAGATAATCTAAGAATATAAGAGCTATTGATAAAACTGGAGCTTGTTAACCCGGGGAAGTGAAGGTTTAGGACTTCAGGTGATTCCTAAACACTGTTTTCAAGTATTTGTAGGTCTGTCATGTGCAAGAAGTATTTCAATTTGTCTCTCTGACCCAGAGAGGACAGAACTAGGATTTCATTTTATCTGTTAGATTGTAAACTGGTTAAGGACCGGGACTATATTTTGCTTCTTTTTGTATCCCAGTGCTTAGCACACAGTGCCTGGCACATAATAAATGTTAATTTATTAACACTGAGTTATTAGCACTTAATGAATGTTTACTGGATAATTAATGAGTAGGTGATAGTAGGAGAGAGACAGATTTCTACTAAATGTATGAAAAAATAAATCCCTAACAATTAGAAGAATACTTCCAAAAGGGAAGCAATTCCTTCAAGAGATGGGTTATTTAGAGGCCTTAAAGTAGGAACTGGATGATCCGTCATCTAAGATCCATATATAGGGCTAAATGACTTTATATAGTTTTTTTTTTTCAGATTAGACTAAAGGACCTCTAAAGTTTCTTGATTCTGAAATTCCATTTAGGATCCAAACCACCACAATATCCAATTCTCATTCAAGAAAGGAAATAGTATGTAAGATCTAGTTAGAACCCACTCTTCCTATAGGCAGAATAGATAGCTATTTTTAGAGAGGAAGATGTGAATCCAACAATAAGGCACTGCCATCACCAAACATTCCTCCTATTACTCTGCTAACAATGCTTGAAATCATGTTCGATGATTGTTTTAGACAAAAGCAGGAATCTCTAGAAGATCCTTATAAAATGCAAGTTACCAAGAGGGTAACCCATAAATCCATTAACCCATTCACAGAGTGCATTAGAAAACACCACATTCAAAGTGGGGGGACCAAGGCTCTAGACAAAGCTGAACCAGCTTTTTGAATCTTTCATTTCTCTAGACACATGAATCCTTAGATAAAACATGAGAGGATCAGACTAGATCTCTAAAGTCCTTTCTCCCTCTAATATTCTGTGATATTATGATCATTCATACTTAAATAATTCAAAGATTTGTGTTTTTAT
>JAJPUD010005220.1:69800-166151 GCA_023553655.1 Myrmecobius fasciatus | reverse complement strand
TCAGCTTTCTCCTCTGTAAAATGGGAATCGTTACCCTTGCATGAGCATCATCATAGGATTATCATTATGAATAGAAATTTCTCTGAATGGAAGGCAGCATGGTATTGTGGAGAGAGCACTGAATGTAGCATCAATCCATCAATCATTTATTGAGTACCTACTAAATGTCAGATGCCATGCTAAGCCTTGGAGACAAAAAGATGAGAAATGAAACAGTCCTGCCCTCTAGGAGCTTGTATTCTTTTGGAAGCAAACATGTGCACGTGTAAGTTAAATTTGAAATACATATGAAGTAAATTGAGAGGTTTTTGTGATGAGATGGAGGGCAATAGCAGCTAAGGGGAGATTGGGTGTGTCCAGGAAAGCTTCATGTGGAAGGTGGTATTTGAACTGTGTTTGGAAGGCGACAGAGTTTAAGGCAGATGATCATAAGGCATGGGTGCCATACTGACACTCCTATTTTTAAGCTATGACTTTTGTCGTTCAGTTGTTTGGGGTATTTTTTTTTTGACAAAAATCCTGACTCCAAGCCTGGTACTATATCCACCGTAGCGCCACCTAGATGCCTTTGTTATGACTTGAGGCCAGTTATTTCTTGGTTTCTTCCTCGGTAAATTCGGGATGATTATATTTATACTCAACTTCATATAGTTTTTGTGAGGGGAGCAGGTTTGAACTTTTGAGGCGCACAGAAATGCCCGTTCTTATGGTGTGCAAAACCAGGATATAGTCAACCTCGAAGGCCGAATTCTGGAGGTTGGATTTGATCTTCTTATCCATTTTCTGCACCGGCGGTTTTTGAGAGGAAAACGGCGTGATGAAAACAGCAATTTGTAGAGTGGACTGGAGGAGGGAAAGAATGGAGGAAGAGAAAAGAATGATCAGGAGATTGAGGGGACTGGAAATCATGCATAGTAATAGGAACATCAGTTGAAGGAATTGAGTTTGTCTAGCCACCCTAGAGAACAAAAGGTCAACCGAGTCACAGAATGTTGGTAATAGAAGGAGCTGTAAGGCTCGTCTAGCCCAACCTTCTCATCTTAGAGGTGAAGAATTGAGACCCTTCTAGGTTGAATATCTTACCCACGGTCACGTAAGAACTGAGAGTCAGAGAGTTTGGATCTTGCCTCTGCAGGTTTAACACACTTCCCTCTCCATAAAACTGCCCGATTTGAATGCCCTCATGATTTCTATTGCATCCTGCTGCAATGCTGAGTTTGTTGAGTGCTGTGTACAGTAGGTACTCACTAAAAATTTGTTAAATTAAGTTGAGCTGCGACCCAAGATTTCTATGGAGCTCGTGTTGCCACTGAGGTTGCTTCAGGGACACAATTCTTCTTAGGACTTCAGGATCCTAGATCTGGTACTAGAAAGGGCTTCATAGACCGTCTAGTCCAATCTCCTTATTTTCCAGTTGAAGGAACTGAGGCCTAAAGAGGGGAGGCAACTTCCCCCAAGCTCAGGCCTAGGTCTTTGGCTTAACGTCCAGGGCTCGTTCCACTGTGCCGCGCTGCTTCCAGGTGTGGAGGGGAAACGACAGCCGATTTTGAATCCCTTTCTCACGGAGGGAGGGATGAGAATCATTTTGCCCAGCCCTAGAAGGCAGACCTAGAAGCAATCTGCAGAGGGGCACATTTCAGCAAAATATAAGGAAAACACTTGTGAACAATTAGTTCATGCCATGGCTGTGCTCACTGTCACTGGAGGTCTTCAGGCCCAGCCTGAAGGACCATTTGGCTGCCCTGGTGTAGAAGGGTTAGTCTGGATGACCTCTGGCGTCCTTTTGCAACTCTGAGATTTTATGATTCTGGTCCCTGTGAAAGGTAACGAGGGCCTGAATTAGCCCTCTCATCTCATCAGTTAAATAAACAAGGCACTAATTTGAGAACCAAGGTGCCAACACACATGCAATCTCCTAATTTGCTGATCATTGTTGGTGTTGGCCAATTGATGGTGTCATGTGTATGTGGGGACTTATATAAACATACGGCTCTGGCAGAGTCGGCGCTATAAGGGAACAGCTCATAGTGGAGGCATTTTCAAGGGGATTTTCCATCAAAGTCCTTTGGCATTTTTGTCCCAGGTTTACTAGGCAGCAATTTATTTGTCTTGGGCTCAAGGTTACCCATATCTCTCGGAGCTTCGTAACGTCCTCCAGGCTTTTTGGCAGGGTCTCTTCATGAGTCATAGTCCTCACTCCCTTCACTGTTTCTCTGCATTCTCATAGCTGGTGGATAATTTCTCCAAGGCTGTGCTTTATGACCGTCATGTGTTTTGAATTCCCTCCGGGTTAAGGGTCATGGCCATGAGCGTTGTGTAAAGGATTTAGAAGTCTGAGGGGGTACTCTCCCTGTGTCTTTGAGACATGGTCTCTTTCTACAGAACGCCAGGACATCGGGTCAGGAGACCCCTCGGTGACACCTAATGGCCAGCCAGTCATCTGAATTCTCCTTCTCCGCCCGCTAGTTTGTCAATGGGGAGGCCCGGCCAGTGTTGTGATCTCTGTCTCTGCTGCCTGATATTGTGACTTCTGAGCCAGATGACCATCTCCATTTGGCTTTTACACATGTTGCGAACTCATGGGGCGTTATCACTGGAGCCAAAGTTGTGTAGGGTTTTATGTGTATAACACCAATATGTCTCTCTTCTCTACCTTGGATTGAAGTTCAGTTTGCCTGGTATTAAAACAGCTGGTGATTTGGGAAGGAATGACAAATAAGACGTTGTACAATGGATCTTACAAATAACAGGAATGGAAAAAGTCACGCTCCTTGTCCTCCAGATACTCCCATCCGTCCCCAGGTGGAGAGGCCCTTACCTATGTGACCTTGGGCATTTCACATATCTCTCGTGGGTCTTTGTTTCCTCATCTGTAAAATGAGGGAGCTGGGCTTAGAGGGCTTCTGGGGTCCTTTCCAGCTGTAAATCTAGGATTCTGTGACCCCACACCATTTTGGCCAAAACTCATGCCATGTAAGTCGTCTGCCTTACACAGATTCTTGGCCTTTTGTGTCTGGCTTTATATAGTTGTTGAAAAGTTTTCCTTGAAAGAACACGCATGAAGGAACATCCTAATGGAGTCCAGCTGCAGCATGGGGTTTTATGGACACTTTGCTAGAAACCACATTAAATAGCAACACCAGTTCACACATCAGTTCTACCATGTTGAATTCTAGCCCAGGCATAGGGGGAGTCCATGCAATGTTGACTTTACCCCATCATTGTTTCATAAAATATCATTGGGTTGGACCCAGTCATTAGTAGACATATTGCAGAAAATTCTCCAGTTGCTTTTAAAACAGTCTCAGTTTTCTTCAGTCTTTGGAGTTGAACCAAGCACATGAGGGGCAAGGATTGCAGGGAAAACACTCAAATAAACTCTCAGTACATTAGGAGCAGTTGGTCTATTTCTCCTCAGCCTGTCGTAGCTGTGTGACCACCCCAGTGCATACGTGTAGATGGGTGTTTGTGTTGGGCTTTTCACCCTGACTGTCACACATCCCGATTCTCTCCGGCTTATCTGCAGTCAGTCATCAAGCATTTATTAAATTCTCATTTTGTGCCGGCAACCATACTAAACACTGTGGGTGCGGAGAAGGGCGAGGACATGGCCCCACCCTCTAGGAGCTCACGGTCTTTTGGGAGACACGACACGCAAACAGCATGCAAACAGTGATGGACATATAAGATATATACTGCGTGAACTGGGAGAAAATGTGGGAGCATTGAAAGGGACCAGGAAAGGCGTCCTTCATTTCCCAGGAGGCCCAGGGGAGGGTGTCCCACCATCTTTGCCCCCTTGGCCGCCAAGCTCAGAGAAGGTGCAAATGGCTCGGTGTTGATTGCCTGGATCCATGCAAGAAAGGAAAAGAGAGCCAGACCAGATGTTCATTTCTGGCAAGGTGAAGGGAGCGCCTCACCACCAGAGAAAGATTTTGGCTTGAGCTTTCGAAGGACCTTTTAGAGGGTAATTTAAGTTAGCGGCTTGTTCTATATATGTTCTATGTGTTTCTTACTAGTCTTTAGATAGTTTCCAAACTGGAATCTGGCATTCATGGTAATCCTGCATGAAAATGCCATAAATGCTATTTATAAGAAGAAAATTCCATCACAGTAGAGTCACCTTGGAAACAGTATTGTCTCTAAAGTCCTTGGGACCCATTCATCTCCCCCTGCCGTTATCCACCGGCTTCTCCCTTATTTCTCCGACTCTGAGCTCCAAGCTGATTCCTTTGTGCATCCCTGCCACCCTTATCCAAGTAAGCAGAGTTCCGAAATCCTTCCATCTCTACGCTGACCCATGCAGTAACCTTCCTGGCCCTTGCTTATCTGTCGCTTTGTCTCTGCCTGGCTCTGTCGACTTGATCTTCTTAGTGGTCTCTCATCTGTTTCCAAAGTAGATTTCTTTGTACTGTTCAGATGACTAAGAGAGGCATTATGGTATAACGGAAAGAATCCTGGGTCTAGAATCAGAAATGCTGGGTTTGCATCCTGTTCCTGACGCTTGCTGGTTCTGTGGTATTGGGCAAATCACTGTACCTAAGCCTCAGTTTCCCCAAATGTAAAACCGAGGATAACATTTTGTTCTTAATCCCGAAACATTGTTGTGAGAAAAGAACCTCACACCCCTTGAAGGGCTCTAGTGACGGAAGATAGTATGGTCCTTGACATTCCCGTCTGCTGCCAATATGCCAGGCTTGCTCGGGAGTGGCAGCTAGATGCTTCACGTGTGTACGTCCTGCAAGTCACGTTTGCCTACCGAGCCATATCTTAGTATTTCATTTGATCCGTGTCCGTGGAACTGTATCAGCTTTGCTAGGACACGTTACACCCTTCTCTAGCATGCCATGAGGGAGTCCCAAAGGGATAGGGACAGGTATGGGGATTAGATTTGGAACTTTACCGGTAGAGGGAACTGCCAAATGGGAAAGCTCCCCCTACCATGACCATTTCTCCAATTTCTAGTCTGGAAGTACTGAACCCTGAGGGTAAGTGACTTGTTCAGGGTCACGTGGCCATTATTTGTTAGAGGTAGTCTTTGAGGCCACCTCTCTATTTTAGTATGTGCCATTATCTCTCATGAATCGTGAAACTAATGCAGCTCAGACGGCCCCTGAACTGTCCCAACAGAAGCTGCGGCCGTTCCCAAGTTTCAGACAGGGCTTCATTTTCTCCAGCCGGGAGCAGATCTGTAGGCATTTGATCTAATTTAATCCAACAGTCTTTATTACTGCTCTGTAATTACCTGCTCTGTGCTAGGCTCATAGGAAGGGGGGAGTGTTACAAAGATAATTCAAACAAACCCATCTCTCTGCCTTGATGAAGGACGACATTCGCTCTAAATAAGATGGTTAATTCCTACAACATGGGAAGGGAGGGAGATTTAACGACTAGAGGGATTGGGAAAGATAGTCTTGTAGGAGGTGGCACCCAAGCTGAGTCTTGAAGGAAGCTAAGGAGGTCTCAATGAGAAGAGGCTGAAATCTGCCCCTACCATTTTCCCACATATTGCTCCTGCCTTTGTCCTCTAGACAAGCAACAGATCTAATCTGTACTCCACAGAAAAGCCTATTGCACATTTGGAGGCGCTTGTCATGCTGTCTTTTTTCTTCCCTCCCCCCATCCCTGTTGCTAGTCTTCCCTTCTCTGGGCTAAACGTGCCCAGTTCCTTTAAATGGGTCTCGTCATCCTGCTTGATGGGTGTTTCTGGACATTCTCGGAATCTGTGGTGTCCAGAATTGGCCGTGTATTGCACTTACAGTAGAACCGAGTCAAAGGACAAGGGAACTCTTAGCTTCATTATTCTAGAAAACACGTCCCTGTTAATGCAGCTGACACTTCAATTCCCTTTTTTGGCCGTCATCTCGCTGTGGGCCGCTAAAATCCTTGAAGTATCTGTCCTTTCTAATTCCATGTCGAGCTTGTGGATTTTTTGGAATCCAAGTGTAGGTACAAGGAATCCTTTGATTTAGTCTGTCATTCTGGCCTGTCAGCTTCTTTTGGGATCCTGATTGTCATTGAGTCTGCTACCTCGCACTCCCAGCTTCATATCGTCTGTCATTTTGGTAACTATGCCATTTATTACTTCTAAGTCATTGCTAAAAGCACAGGGCTACTTCCCCAGGGATGTCCCAGGAGAGACCTTCCTGCAAGATAACATTCACTCATTCACGGATAATCACTCCTTGGGTCTCATCATTCAATCAATTCCAAATCTAGAGAAACAATGGTGTTGCTGGTTAATGGATTATTCTCCGAAAACTCAAGATTAGACTTGATCTCTCCTGACCTTTCCTGTTTAAACACTTTTGATTGAACCTTCGCAAAATTGGATTCCTCCCATGTTATCCCCTACCTTTTAGATATGGATAGCCTCTCTCGTGTGTGTATGTGTGTGTGTGTGTGTGTGTGTGTGTGTGTGTGTGTGTGTGTGTGTGCATATATATATATATATATATATATATATATGCACACACACACACACTCACGTATATGAGAGTACAATACTGTTTCCAAGGTGACTCTACTGTGATGGAATTTTCTTCTTATAAATATAACACAACACAACACAACATAACATGCACGAATTAACTTGAATCTTTCAAGTTCCTTTTTGTCTTAAGAACCTGGGGTTTTGGGAATCTGTGGCTGCTTCGGTAGGCTGGTAAAAATGAGGGGCTTTCCCTGGATGACTTAGCACCCAAAGGGCAGAGGAAGGACTGATGCTAATGGCTACTGAAGTTCTAGGTTACACCACTTAGCTTTTCCGGGCCTGGCTCAGAGGCTGCTGAGGGAATAACAGGCAAGGGCTATAGTTTGGCCCAGAGTGACTTGGCTTAACTACTCCTGCTGCTGCTTCCTCAAAGGAACTAGATGATTGCCGCACCAGTGGCCGTTGTAGGATGTGGAGAGTTCAGTACTCACGGTTCCTCTTGTCCGTGGGGAGTCTTAGGCATTCAGAGACATCTTGGACCTTGACCATGTAAGTTTCCGAACTTGCTATGGTATTAGGTAATGTGCTCTGTAAGAACGGGATCGTTGCTATCCTTTCTGGATCATGTATTTGGACGCTTTGATGACTTGTGATGACACCGTGGGTATCTTTTCAGGGATGCAGATCATAGCCCAGCTATGCCTCCTGGGCGACTCGTCCACATCTCCTGAATCCTGCTTAAGGAGTCTCCCCAATAGACTGGAGGCGTTCCTTTTGGTCTCTTGACATTTTGTGGTTACCTGTGCAGGATGTGGGCGGTCCGTACACTATCTCTTCCACCTGCCTATCTATGTCCCTATTGGCTTCTTCATTAGAATGTAGGCTCTCTGAAGGTAGAGATTGGTTTACTTTTGTCTTTGTACCTCCCAGCACGTAGCTCAGTGCCTGGCACATAGTAGGTACTTAATAAATACTCATGATTGATACGAAGTGACTGGTCCTGCATCACTTTGTGATTTTGGGTGCGTGGCATTCGTTGACACGAAGCTGCAAGCAGTTCATACCCACTGTGCATCTCTCTCCACCACCCTATGAGTGATGCCGGCTTTAATTTTTTGGAGTCTGTCATGTTCAGGGATTCCCAGCCACAGAGCACCCCTGGAAGAATCCTGCTTTTCCGAATGGAGGCACCGTTCAGTTTCCCCCAAGTGATCCATCCAGTTCTCCTCTTATTTGTGATCATCTGGCAAGGTTAAAGTGCTGCACTCACTTTATTTTCCCCTTGAAATGAACTAATTGTAAGGAGTCTTGTCCTCTGTTCAGCTATCTTGCCCCTAGCTTGGTTAGCCTATAGGTCCGTTCACATTGATTTGGTTTCTGTCGTAGGTTGTATTTGGACTCAAAGGAAGGTATTTTACTTTCAAAAGAACCAGTAACTTAGGAAATAAGATCCATCAGTAAAAGCAAAATTGAGACTCTCCAAAAAAGGAGAGGGGAAGAGGTGAGGGGTGTGTAGGGAAGTCTGGGGAGTTAAGAGTAGGGGAGGGTTGGGAAAATGTTAGCGCCCCCAAACCTTTTTGGGGGGCACACGAGAAGGCCATCTCTGTTGTGGCCGGTCGATCTAGACACTCTCATTCCATAAGCCTCATTTACTATAAGGTAACTTTCCTCCCCCCTCCACACCTCTGTTTTAATAACTGCTACCAAATGGCTTCGATTTTTAATTCTTTTCTCTCAGTTTTATGGCCAAGAGTTTTATACTAGACGTGTGACTGCCCCCTCCCCAGATACACTGGGCAGACCCTCTGGGAGGAAGAGCCGCAGATTTTCATCATCTGGCCCTTTAAGAACTCTCTTGGTAGCCCTAAAATACATAAAAGTCCAAATGGTGGACAGGAAATTTAACAAGGGCTCTTGCTGCACAGTTAGAGTTGTTTGGATTTTGTTCAATTCATTTTCCTTTTACTGTTGATTCAAACTCTCAGCTTTGCAGGCGCGGCAGACGGTGGGGTGGGAAAAAGCTGTGTTGGTTCAAACTTGGGTCTGCTCTCGCCATGTCAAAGAATTGTTTTTGTCTTGACGTTGCATTTTGCTGCGATTTTCAGCGTGATCCTTGGTGTTTCCTCCTAATTTGGGCCATATGGCTTTCCGAAGCCAGGTTGGAGCAGAGCGTTACATGGCCCACAGATCCACACCCCTCATCACCTAGCGCTTTTAATTGGTCTCAATAATAAACTCCCAGCATCTTGGCTTGTTGGCATACTAGCTCCAACCCAGAGTTGCAAATGAGCTTGGCCATTGGCTTGGGTTCCGTGATTAGGCTGGGATCTTAATTGTTTTTACAATTTCCACCTGAGCGGTCAGGAAATGAACTGCTGGCCGTCTCGCTGTGGCGGCCGGTTGCAAAGGGCCTAACGATGGCATTTCCTCAGTGACGGCTTCCTCGCCGGCCCCCGTGTAGAATGGTTTAAGCTGTTGCCGCTCTGGAGTCATGCACCTCACAGCTGGAGGAATGCCACACCTTTGGAATACCTTTCCCGACTGCCTTTGGAGAGGGGGGGGAGCAGGGCTAATGGCGGGGGTGGGGTGGGGTGGTGTAGAGTGATCTTTAACTTGTCTGGCTGAAAAAGGTTTAAATGAGCACAATCTAAGACCTTGCTCAGGTTATGGGGGGATCGATTGGAAACGACCACAGAGATCACCTAGTTCAGCCCACTCAGTTGACTCATGGGGAAACTGAGGCTCAGAGAAGAAAGTATTTTCCCATGACAATCCCACAGCAAATAAGGGTTGGAGGTAGTAGAATCAATCCTAAGCCTCCAGATGATACTCACATCCAGTATTCTTTCTACTACATCCTGTTGTCTGTATTCAGTAATAGGTGACCATCCAGTGGTATCAAACAAAGGTATCATGGGATTGTGGTCAACTAGGATCCCTGAAAACTCGGTGGGACGAGCTGAAGGTCCAGTTGTTTAGAGAGAGAGGGAAACAGTAAACATGGGGTCAATTTAGCTTTGGAAGGGACCTTAGCAGCCATCTCATGCAACCTTTTCATATTACAAGGAGGAAACTGAGGCCCAGGGAGGTGGCATTACTTGCTCAAAATCATACATAGGATCTCAGATCTAAAGCTGGTAGGAATATCAGAGGCCATTTGGTCCAGTCCCTTCATTTTTCTGAGGAGGAAAGGGGAGCCGAGGAAGGGGAAGGGACTTGTCCAAGAGCACATATATGCTCATCTATCTACGACTAGAAGGAACCGAGGGAGGCCATCTAATCTAATCCCCTCATTTTATAGGGGAAGAAAATAAGGCCCAGAGAGGTGAAATCATTTGCCTGAGGGTTCCCCAGTAGGAAACAGTCAAGTCAGCATTTGAACTCTTCGTACTTCCCCCGTTCTGGTGTTTGTTAGATATGTTCTGGCCTCACATCCAGTGACAGTAGAAATGAATTAACAAATAAATTCACCAAAAGAAAATAGATTTCCTTTTTGAGTTGTCAGGAGCTATACGGCAACATTGCCGTGGGATCATGAGCTCTGGAGTGAGAAGCACTGATAATGATCATTTATTAAGCTCCTGCTGTGTGCTAGACATCTGAAGATGAAATAGACCCTGCCCTCAAGGAACTTAAATTTGGGGGAGAGATGCAGTATCCAGATAAATAAATTCAAAGTTTATCCAAAGGAAATATGAATTTTGCAAGGCTAGAGCAGTCCCAGTGGGGTAAAGACTCATGGAAGAAGTAACATCTGAGTGGAGCCATGAAGGGGATCCAGGTATCTCAGGAGGCTGAGGTGAGGAGGGAGAGCCTTTCAGGATGTGCAAAGGCTTGGAGGTGGGGGATGGGATGTTGCTTCTGGGGGCCAATACGTAGGCTGGTTTGAGTGGAACATAAAGCATGTGAGGGAGAGTGACACAGACCTGTAGAAAATGGCTGGAATCACTTTAGAAGAGGATTTATGTTCCAAAGAAAGGAGTTTGCATTTTATTATCTTATAGACAACAAGTAGCTTAGGCATGGGAGTGATATGAAGACTCTGGAAGTGATCTAGTCCAACCCGTAAGTGAAAGGCAATTGTTGCACAGAGGCATGAAGTAGCAGAGGAACGCAAGGTGAGGTGGGGATATTGATCTCTTTGAGAAAAAGCATTCCTCATCTGCAGACGTTAGTGATCCGCAGCTAAGGCGCATTCTTTCTATGCCAGTCATTGCTTTGTCTCTCCCTTGGGATCAGACTATGAGTAACTCCTTCTGGTTGGCATCAATGTATCTGTCCTTACCCCTTCCTCATTTCCTTCTCATCTGGTGTGGACTAGCCAATAATGTTAGAGAAGTATGGAAACCAAGAGGAAATGGGCTCTGGGGGAAGCCAAAGGCCTCCTCTGAGAATGTACGTGAGCAGGAGGTGGCTCCTCAGCTGTATCGCATAGAAGTGATGTTGCTAGACATGCGTCTTCCGGATTACCGATGTCTTGCCCTAGTTGTCATTGACAAAGTCTTCCAAACCCGGAGAACACCGTTCTGTCCACAGGCAGGAAATGGAGCCTGCCATTAAAGGCAGGGAAATTGGAAACACATTTCAATAGCACCTCCATCAGAATGTCAGTTCTTTATTTCTTGCGAGCTTAATTTATCATAATACCCAATTTCCTTCTTTTCTCTGGCTCAATTAATGTGTTTGGATCAAGTAGTATGTACAATAGAAGATGTGTCTTTACCTCAATAATGTAAAAGGAGAAATTTTTTGGAGTTTTGTTTTCTTCCGTAACACTTGCCTCTAAGCGGTGTGGTCCAATATCAGTGGTTCACTCAAAATCGTAGGAGTGGAGGATGCAGGACTGCCTCCACCCCTTTTTCTATAGAGAAGGAACCTGAGAGTCAGGAAAGGCAAAGAACTTTCTGTCAGTTGAGTAATAAGTAACAGAAGTGAGCTCCTGGAATCAAAATCCAGTGTCCTTCCCCTTATACCATTGCTGGGAGATGGGACCTTAGAGGAGAAACCTGAATCCAGAGAAGGCAATCACAAAGGCCATAAATAGGAGAGACAAGATTTAAGGACCCAGAGATGTTCTGGGAAATGTTTAACAACAGACTTTCCTGAGGGGAAAGTATACATACATACATACACACATACACACATACACACAGACTTACAGACTTACACAGCCTACTTTACAGTTTAATCTAAATTATGAACATTTTTCCATCACTTTCTTAAGCCTAGGCAATCAACAAAACAATAAATCAAGCCCCGATTTATAGTGTTTGCCAGTTTCCGAGGTGTAAATGCTCATACTGAGAATTTCATAATTGGCCCTATGAGCTGGCTCCTGCACAGCTCTGATTCGCCACCCTGGCTCCCAAACTCTCTCATTTTGCACACATGAAAAGAGAATGATAAATGATACGTTTGCATGTGGAGCTGCTAAAGAGCTAACCATGCCCCTTTCTTGTCAACCCCCTCTCTGGTATAATCCATCTAACTGTATGCATTGAGTTTGCTCTTTCACATCTTGCCTCAGTCCCTTACTGCTCTTCTAGCTCCGGGACTTTGTGCTTGTTCCTCTTCTTTCAAGAGGACTGGGCCGAGGAGTTCAGTGTTGACTAGGAAATTTCTGTCCCGACTTCAGGGACTTGGATCAGTTTGTCCTTCTGTTACCATCCGCAGAAATGCTTTTGTTTGCATTGAAGGGCTTGGTGTTACTTGGCACTATAGTAGCTATATATGGTCATATATTTGGTTGTTGTTATTCTTATTGTTTGCTCATTTTTCCGACGTAGTTCTTTATTTGCAACTTGGTATTAAAGTTGGACTCTGCTCATCCAGGGGTGGGGAGGCTCCGTCTCACGCCTTAGGCTTTTTTGTACTGATGCTTTCAGAGCTAGTTCTGGGGTCTGCTCTCTTGGTCTGTGCTCTGGTCTTTATCTAGGAAGGGCCTCTGATCCTCTGTGGTTGCCAGCACCAGCCCTCTCTGTGGCCCTGGCTGTGGAACCCTGTGATCCTGTAGCTACAAAAGTTAGTGCTCCTCTCAGAAACTGCAACCAGAGCCCCTGCTCCCTTATGGCTGATGGACCACAAGCTTTCCTCTACCCAGAACTGCTTATGGGCAATTGTAACTACACCCAGTTTCAGAAAAGGGTCCCCTGTAATTTCTCTCTGACTGGATCTTCTTCCCGTCTCTTGGCCAAGTGCTTCCAAAGCTGTCGCTGTCATCACCACCACGGCCGCCTCCACGGCCTACAGTGGGTGCTGTTGTGGGGCGCTCGAGTCCAGCACTGCCCCTGCCATCATCGGTATCTCTCCTGCCGACCTCCTAAGCTGTCTTAGGCTGGAGAAACGCCTCACTCGAACCTTTTGTAGGCTCCAAAATTTGCTCTAAGAATTTACTTTGAAGTCGTTTGGAGGGGAAAGTGGGGAGAGCTCGGCTGAGTTGCTGCCTGTGATCTGCCATCTTTGCTCCTCCTCCTCTAAGCAGCTTTGGAAGGCTATGGTGTTAAGAACTGTTGGGACTGCATTGCTGTAGCAAATGCTGTTTTTAGAAGGTACTTAAGGACAGTTGACTAGATTGATTCTGGAGTGTCTTTGTTTTTGTTTTTTGTTTTTTTTTTTTAAATCACACAGTTCCTGTAGAGCTTCCAAGAAATAGATCCGTGTTTTAGGGAAAGTGTTAAATATTGGAGAGAAGGCACAGGTTAGGGTTTCATCAAGGCATGCTTTGGGTAAATGCAAATGGAGCTATTGCCCCCCCTTCCCCATTCAGCTAGTTGTAGTGGCTCCCTGTCACTTGGAGGATCAAATATAAACTCTTCTGCTTAGTAGTCAAAAACTTCCCTTACCTGGGCCCTTTCTACCTTTCCAGTTTTCTCACACTTTATTGTCCCATATATCCCCGCTATGTACTTTGTGAGTCAGTGACTCTGATCTCTTTGCTGTTTTTCCTCTTTTTTGTGTGTGTGGCAATCAGGGTTAAGTGATTTGGCCCGTATCACATTGCTAGAAATTTCAAGAGTCTGAGGCTGAATTTGAATTCAGGTCCTCCTGACTCCAGGGCCGGTGCTGTATGCAGTGCTCCATCCAGCTGCCCCGCTCTTCTTTTCAAATGACATTTCGACTCCCAGCTGTAGGTATTATCACTGGCTGTTCCCTATGCCTAATACTCTCTCCCTGCTCATCAACTTGGGGCTTCCTTCAAGTCTCAGATATAGTCGCATTACAAGAACTCCTTACCAATCCCTCTTAATACTGGGGCCTTCCCTCCATGGTTATCTTCATTTTATCTGGTACCTATCTAATCTGTATGTAGCTGTTTGCGTGTTGTCTCTCCCTTTATGCTGTGAGCTCTTTAAGGGCAGGGAACACGGCTTTGTACCCGTGGCACTCGGCACAGTGCCTTACTTGCACGTGATCTCTTCTGATTTACTGCAATTCAAAAGCCAAATGATTCATAGCCTCGATGCGTTCTTGGTGAACCCATTCTGCTTCCTCGTGCTCACAGCTTTCCCTTGGATCTGCTCACAAACCTTCCATCTAATAGTAAGCCCCAGGATTTCACCGGGCATTAAAGTCAAATTCTAGGGCTGTTGTAAGGGAAATGATTTGGAAGCCAAAAAGCCTGGGGAAATATAATATGGTTTTATTAGGTGCAAAGGTAATTCCAGGAACTGTCTGAGACATCCTCTAGCTGCCCAGAATAGATGCAGCAACCAACCCTGGTAAAGAACCTGGTGTGTGTGTACACACACACACACACACACACACACATACACACACCCCATGTTATCATCTGGATTCTGCTATATTGGGACCCTGTAGTTTTAGGTACTTTTTTTCCACTTTAGATTGAAAAGAGAGGTAATATAGTGTAGTGGATGGAGCTTGAAATGGGACTCTATAAATCCCAGTGCACCCTTCACTGGTGCAGGTTGCCATCCTCTTTGTATTGGTAAATGAACTTTATTAATTATGTCAAGTAAGTACTCTTCACACAATGGTCAGTTGTGTGATAATGAGACATTTTGCACGTAGCTAAGCTGGTCAGTGGACAGCAACGAGCCGTATTCCTGGAGGCTTATTCAGAACCTTTCTTCTTTGGATGGGTTTGACCTGCCCTCGTGCTCCATTGATAAAGCCTTTGAGAGCTCAGGCTCTCCCCTTTTGCCACAATAGAAAAGCATAGATGTCATGCTCATTGATTTGCAGGTGACCTAGAGCCAGGGAGCTTTGGCATAGAATGCAGAATCAGAATGTAAAGATATCTCAGTGGGCTAAAACTGGGTCAAACCAAATGATGTAAGATGTAATAGTCTTCTGATTCCGTGCAGAGGATTGAGTAGGGTTCTTTGGATATTAACAGCAGCAGAAAGGGCTCACCATTTGAATTGGCGCCTGGCAATGATAGTGAGCTGCGGGAATTAGCGATCGGTTCCAATAATACAAAAGAATAAAGCGTAGCAGACTGCTTCTCCATTCTTCTCTAAAGGAACAACATTCTCTTGGTTGATCATAAAATTATCCCTCACTTAGAAAGTCTATAGCTTGCATTTATGGAGCTATTTACAGTTCATAAAGCACAAAGCTCCAATCAGACCTATGAGGTAGGTTCACAACATCAGGCCCATTTTCCAGATGAGGAAACTGAAGTTAGTGCCATACGGATAGTGAACAGTAAGCCGGCTGTTTGGCTCCAAACTCAGTGATCTTTCCATCATACTTCCATTCCTACTAGAACTTGGCTGTCAAAAACTCAACTCCTGTGCAGCCTTTCCTATGTTCTAGCTTCTGTAGGTGAACATTTTATTGAGTACCTACTATGTGCCAGCCACTGTATTAGGTACTTATTTCCAAGTACTTGCTTTCTGGACACCAGAAAATGGAGGCAGATGAAGGGAAGGGAAAAACTGGCAGTGTGGTTTGGTCATTTCATCTGTGCAGGGGGAAGAAATCCTCAAACCCTCAAATGGTCCTAGGTTGGATGGAAAATTGTAATGATGCCTACCTGAGATTCTTCCAGAAGACTCCTTAGTGTGGTTATATATCCTTTCCAGGACTGAAGCTTTGCTTCACTTTCTAAGCATAATTAGAAGGGGAGAGAACTGCCGGAAGCGTGGATGGGATCAAGAAATGATGGCTGCTGCTTCGTGGATGGTAGCTCAGGAAAGGGGAAAAAGTAGGAAAAGCTGCCCCAAGAACTCCAGAGACTCAGTGTAGGATCAAAGTGTGTGGCTGTCACCCTGACTGATGGAGCCTCTATGGGCTGGGTTAAATAGCTGCCCCAAAGACAGTGTCTACTTGGGGACCTTTTCGAGCCACACAGGTACCTCTGCCCCCTGCCTCCCCCCTGGTCCCAGCTGTGGCTGTATTTCTCTTGTCTGAGATTACTTTTGGTTTATTCATCTGTATCCTGGGGAAAGTGGGAGCCACCACAGGACCGCTGGGAGTTGTTCCCTAAGACTTGGCTCTCGAACTGTTCCAGACTCGGCAAGCTCCAACACTTGGGCTTACAGGCACGTTCCTTCCTCTTTCTGAGATCCAGCTTCCTTCTCCGTAAACTGTGGCCGTTAGCCTAGGTCCTTCCCAGTTCTAATAACTGATGATTTAATGTCTTCCTTCATAATGGCAAATCTAAGTCATCTAGAAAAAGCTAAGAGGGAGGCAGCTGGATGGCATGGTGGATAGAGCCCTGGCCCTAGAGTCGAGAGGACCTGAATTCAAATACGGCCTTAGATGCCTAATATTTCCTAGCTCTGTGACCCTGGGCAAGTCACTTAACCCCAACTGCCTCGCAAACAGACAGACAGACCTAACAACCTAAACCTTCTGTTTAAGAAGACAGGCAAACATAGAGTATATTTTACCTCAAAGGGTTAAATCACAAAGATCTTTGCATTTGTAAAGATCAGTTCTCAACCATGTAGAAAATGGGGCTCCTCAGAAAAACTATTTCTGTGCTGCCTTCAGCCTTTATAAAATGTGTACAACATAACCATTTCGTGACATAGAGAGTGAATGGATTATTCCAGTTTTATGGCTGAGGAAACTGAGGATCGGGAAGTTTGGGTGATTTGCTGACAAATGAATAAGGATTTATTAAGGGTTTATTCTGTGCCAAGTGCTGTGCTAGGTGCTAAGGAGCCGTTTAGGAAATGGCTAACTGACGTGCTGAGGCAATCACTTGTAAGCTACATGGAAAGATCTCATGGTCCTTTGGGTGCTGCAGGAGCTCACGTGGCGATGCGTCTTCTTTTATGTCCTCTCCACTGATAAATCCTCATCTGTTTCTGGTGTTGGATCATTTGTTGGTACCAAGGCCTTTGAATGCAAGTCTTTACTTTTCTGAGTCTTCAGTAGCAATGGCCGCTGAGGAGGTAAGGGCTGGATTACCTTCCTTGCATAAAGGCTAGGAGCTAACCTGATTGT
Organism: Myrmecobius fasciatus; assembly: GCA_023553655.1. Classification (NCBI taxonomy): domain Eukaryota; kingdom Metazoa; phylum Chordata; class Mammalia; order Dasyuromorphia; family Myrmecobiidae; genus Myrmecobius; species Myrmecobius fasciatus. The sequence continues at coordinate 149,296 of JAJPUD010005220.1, read as the reverse complement.
CTGGGAGATACTGCCGTTCCTATGGTTATTGAGCTTATCGAGCACTCAATGGCAGTTGGTGTTGGCGATAGAGGGCTGCTGGGCCACAAAGGCAGCTTCCCCAGGTGACTTTGAGGGGCCAGAATAGAAGTAGGGCTGGTAGTCTACAGGGTACTGTTCTTCCCAGGGCTCTTAAGCTCAATGGCCTGGCTTCTTCGGTTGGTGTCTGAGGTGGCTGAGATGTGACCTGCCTGACGTGTGCCATCGTTGTTTCTGCTCCCGCCTGCCTTAGCCAGGCTGACTCGCCACAGTTGTATAACCACTAAGCATCAGATCTAGCATATGGTCTAGGTGATTCCAAGTTACTGAGGCTTCGTGGACAAGCTGCCAAAACCCCTTAATAAATCTCAAGGGAGAGGTTTCCATTTATCATTAGCCATAATCACCAAATCAGACTTTTCTGAGGTCTGTGGAAAGGCAGTGGAAACAGTCTGTCTGGATTCATCCTGGTGATATCGGTTATTCGGGGCGAGAGCCCCGACAGAACCTAATCAGAAACACTGCTTGGAAATCGGTGACCTGAATCTAGCCTCGGGACCCTCCCCGTTAGACTCGGTGGAAACAAGGAAAATTGCAAAGGTTCTCGGGAACTCTGCTGACGTCCTTGTGTTTCCACCAAATTGTTGAGTTGCTTTGGTTGATTTTTTTTTTCAAGTTTACCCTGTAACATGTGACCAGGAGCTCACTCAGACTAATTAACAATTAGGCTGATTTTGTCTAAACGGAGTCCTACTCTTTGCTTACTTGATGATCTTTAAATACTAATGGGGCTCTTCATTATGACTGGTGGAGGGCAGTTATGGGACTGCTCAATAACCGTCATAAACCCAAGTGATTGGGCAGAGCCCCTTTTGTGTATGAATGGGGTCCAGGAGCCCTGCACTTTGTGTTTGGATGCTATGAGCTCCCCGCACGAATGTCACACAATTGATGGAAGCTGCCACATTGGACGAAAGTCCCACATCTGCTGGAGCTTTATGTGTTTTGAACTTGAAGATGGAATGGAGCATGACATGAAGAGGATTCCAGGTCCCAGATGGTTCAGATGTGCTTTCCTCCTTGACCTCATCACAGAGTGGCCCCTGACAGCTCCTTTCATAGCTGGAGTGAAAGCTGCCACCTTATGGAGGGCAGCACTGTGACCTCGGAGTTGATTTTCGGTGGTCTTTGTTTTCCTTCTCTGCGGTCTTGCCTCCATTTGCAGCGTCCCAGGGCTGCCAGGCATCCCCATGGCCTCCGTCAGATGGGCCAAGTGACATCCTCCGAGTAGATACTAGCATGAGTAACCACACCAAGACAACAAGTGTGGGGCTTGCTTTTTCAGGGATCCCAGTCCAGACATCCGGTTGGGAGTAGCCAGAGATGGGGCCCGATCTCTGCCATCTGGTTTCCTCCTCTGTAAAATGAGCAGTCAGCTGCGCTCTGAGATTTTGCCCAGCTCGGAACCCTCTTATCGAGAACCTACCTTACCTTTTTGTACTGATAGTATGATCTGGTCTTTGGAAAAGTAAGTGTCTTCCTCGCAAAGAGCCCTAAATAGTGTGAGTGTTGTGATGACTGTTCGATAGAAGAAGGAAGTCCTACGTAGGGAGGGTAAGATCTGCCCACCATCACATAGCCATGTAATGTCAGAGCTGAAACTGAAATACAGATGTTTTATTCCAAGTCTAAACTTTATATGTTGAAACAGTTTCCCCTCTAACTCTTGGCTGATGGGGGATTTTACACGAATTTTATTGATTGATTGATTTTTGGTGAGGGAGTTGAGGTTAAGTGACATATCCAGGATCACACAGGTAGCAAGTGTTAAGTGTCTGAGGCTAGAATTGAATTAGGGTCCTCCTGACTTCAGGACCAGTGCTCCATTCCCTGCTGTGCTATCTAGTCTCCCCTATGTCAAAACATTTTCTCCTCTAACTCTTGGCTAATGGGGAACTTTACTCGAATTTTATTTATTTATTTGTTTTTGGTGAGGTAGTTGGGGTTAAGTGACTTGCCCAGGTTCATACATCTAGGAAGTGCTAAGTGTCTGAGGCTAGATTTGAACTCGGGTCCCCCCGACTTCAGGACCAGTGCTCCATCCCTCGCTGTGCTATCTAGCTGCCCCTATGTTGAAACATTTTCCCTTCTAACTCTTGGCTGATGGGGGATTTTACACAAATTTTATTTATTGATTGATTTTTGGTGAGGGAGTTGAGGTTAAGTGACATGTCCAGGATCATACAGGTAGCAAGTGTTAAGTGTCTGAGGCTAGATTTGAACTCGGGTCCCCCTGACTTCAGGACCAGTGCTCCATCCCTCACTGTGCTACCTAGCTGCCCCTATGTCGAAACATTTTCCCCTCTAACTCTTGGCTGATGGGGGGTTTTACATGAATTTTATTTATTGATTGATTTTTGGTGAGGGAGTTGAGGTTAAGTGACATGTCCAGGATCACACAGGTAGCAAGTGCTAAGTGTCTGAGGCTAGATTTGAACTCGGGTCCTCCTGACTTCAGGACCAGTGCTCCATCCCCCGCTGTGCTATGTAGCCGCCCCTATGTCAAAACATTTTCCCCTCTAACTCTTGGTCAATGTGGGATTTTATTTCATTTTTATTTATTTATTTTTGCTGAGGCAATTGGGGTCTAGCTGCCCTCTGTAACACTTGGTCAGTGTGGGATTTTATTTTATTTTTTTTTCTTTTTGCTGAGGCAATTGGGGTTAAGGGACTTGCCCAGGATCACACAGCTAGCAAGTGTTAAGTGTCTGAGGTAGGATTTGAACTCAGGTCCTCCTGACTTCAGGACCAGTGCTCCACCCCCCGCTGTGCTGTCTAACTGCCCCCTGAATTTTACTTTTATAAAGTAAGAGGAGTCCATCCCTCGGCACCTCACTCCCTCGAGGGGCTGCTTTCAGCTGTGGCCAGGCCGATTCTTTCCAGTGCCAGCCAAAGCAAATGAAAAGGGCATTTTTGGAAAGTGAAAAGCGGCCCGCTTCCCCCCAAGTTCCTTCCTCCCCACTAGGCAAAGTGTTGGTGAGCCATTCTCATTTGCAAACACATGTGGGGACTCAGGGCAGCCTTTCTGTTTCCTCGAGTCCAGGAAGAGCTCTCTGGGCACCAAGGGGCTTCTTTGGCAAAAGCCTTTGTGTCTGTCTCCAAGAGTTCCCTTGCCTATGTCGACGGAGCCTGAGATTGTCAGTCTTCCCGTTGAATAAATTATATGGTCTGAGCTCTTTCTTCCAGGGTCTGTGGTTATTTTACTTTCTTTGAAATCCGAACTGAAAACATGTCGGCAGATGTCGAGAGCTGCCTTTGTTTCATCTCCCGAAATGGAACCCGCTTTCCCGCTTTGGAGGCTGTAGCATGTCCGGGCCTCTCAGAGTCAAAATACACCTGGGAGTCGACTTCCTCCTTTCTTTCTCCATGACAGAAAGGCAGAGGCTTGTTCACAAAAACTGGACAGGAGGGGAGTTTTTGAAATCACTTGCAAAGGGGATTTCGAGGTAGCACTACCATTTCCAGATGTTCTGGGCTCCTGGAACCCCTAACAGGTGTAAGCATCATACTCTGCTCTCTGAGTGGGCGGGGATGATATTGGCGGGGGGGGGGGGGACCTTGAGAAAATGGAAGTGTGATCCAGGTGTCCCAGAAAAGAGAAGTGGGGGGTTAGAGTGGGAAGAGAGCAGCGTCAAGCGGGGTCTTGGGCCTTACTGCTGGGAGGCACTTACTATTCGGAGGCATCTCATCCCAAACCTTCCTCCGACAGGGGAGGAAACCATACTCTGATAGAAGGGAAAGACTTTGCTGAAGTCCCAGAGGCGGGAGGCAGAAGTTAACAAGCCTGTGTGTAGATATGTGTTGGGTTCTCTTTTATTATTCTGGTCAAGGCTCCTGTCTATCACTCTGACTTCCCTGCTTGCTCTTATCCCACCACCCTGATGTGTCTCCCATGCTCCACGTCCTCCCCTCCCTTTTGGCGCTCCCCACCAACTGAAAGGAGACGTAGGCTCCCGTTCCCCACAGAAACTCACAAGAAAACCACAGAGACTCTTAGTAATTTCACACCTGGTTCTTTTATTTTATGATCTACGCAAGTCAATAAGAGCGTAGAAGCCAAAAGTGATGTTGATATTTGGTCTTCTCTGTTGAAAGTCTAGAGCAGTGTGAGCTTCCCTCCTCTTCACCACTGCATTGGACCATGGTGTTCAAGGGCACTCAGCCACTCCTAATTCTTTTGGTTACGTTCGTATGCCTGGCCAGGAAACCGGCGCAGTTGTAATTTGGAAGAAGCCATCTTGGGGTAGGCCGGATTGTTTTTGCGAAGCCCCGACTTAGTACGATATTGTGGTGTGGCCCGAGAGAAAGGGCAAGGTCTCAGGTTGACTCTAGCAGAGGGAAGATGCCGTTGGGTCCTTTTGATCTTGAAGTACTTCATGGCTCCCTGCCAGACCTTCTTCCACAGCTGACTCAGGCTGTAAAGGAGCCAGTCAAAGATCACTTTGATCATGTTGGTGTTGGCCAAATACTTCTGGGGGTTGATGAGATTCGACTTGTAGGCATTAATGTTCTTTCGGTAGAAGGCGAACAAGTTGTAGAAAGCTTTGTGAATCCAGAATATCAGCAGCATGATCAGGTCATGCATGAGCTGTCCAACCATCTGAGGGCTGAGGCTTTGGTTCCAGCCGAAGAACGTAGAGAGGAAACTCAGGGGCCAGAAGCTTACCACGCAGAGGATGTAACACAGGAGCAGGCAAATCGGAACTAGTAAACCCAAAAAGAGCCTCTGGACCAGGACGAAGATGAACACCCTGCTTGTCCGCAGGGTACCCAGGATATACAAAAGTATCACGATGATGGAAAGATGATAATATGTCCCATCCCTGATGGCTGCCGAGTTCATGTTCAGTCACTTAGTGGGATGGGAAGAAGCGAACGATGATTAAAAAGAAGAGAAGTTGTTGTAGGGCCCCACAGATGAGCTTCTGTGGGGCATCACTCCCTGCCTGGGAGACTGGGGAGGAGTGGGGAGGAGAGAGAGAGAGAGAGAGAAGGTCTGAAGCTCTGGCTTCTGAATGCCCAAGTGTTTGTTCCCCTTAGAGACAGGACTGGGCACAGGCTCATGGACTCCTGCCCTTTTATAGCCTTGATGGGCTCACAATGGGTGACATCACAGAACAGTGGCCATGATGTCACCCAGGCAGAATTTTGAAGTTGATCATGGAGGTCGCCATTGCAACTACCAACTGAGCCTGAATTAACCTCTCTAGGTCTCAGCTGATGTGTCTTTAACACGAGAGGAGCTGGCCTGGACCACCAATAAAAGTCCTTCTAGTGCCAAGCCCCACAGGACGAGCCCACATCTGCACTCCTCATCTTCTTCCCTGTGCTTTGTTCTTTTTTTTTTTTTTTTTTTGACTTAGCAGTTATTTATCGTTAGTGGAACCATTCCCTCAGACCCTCTCATATCCGCACTTTGGGCCATTCCCGACTTTCTTCTTCCTTGCTTCTCGTATCTAATAAATAAACGAAGCCCCCATGTTCCATCTTCACAACTCCTCTTCCATCCATTCCCTTGCATTCACACGCTTGCTGCCGCTATCCTGGCGGTACACATAGTTCATCATTAGCTAGCCGGTCTTTTGGGGTGTCTCATTGACACATTAATTCACCGATAAAGAGATAAATACAAAGAAACAAAGATAAATCCAGAACATTCCTTGCTGTCAGTGTGCTCCCATTCTCTTACCAGTAGCTTTCGGTGAAGAAATGTGGACGTGTTAAAAGAATATATGAGTCGGCGGGGCTACAAGTTCAAGTGTCCGAGCTTGGATGAATTGTATTCCAAGGAACTGAAGGAAGGGGTACACGTGATTAATGAGCCCGTTGGGCAACTCCATTCGTTGCTTACATTGCCTAGCACCCTGCTGTGCACATAACATCATGTTGGATTCATCATGAGCCTTGGCGTTTGATATGATGGATAGAGCCCTAGACTTGGAACCAGGGAATCTTGGAGTCATACTCCACCCCAAACTCTTACTGGTGGCTCGTCTCTTTGTAGCTCATTGATTGTGAGTTCCTTGAGGTCAGGGACTGCCTTTTTCTTTTTGTATTCCTGGTGCTTAGCACATTGCCTGGTGAGCAGTAAAAGGTTCATTGACTGATTTTTCCTTTGTGAACCTCAGTTTGCTCTTCTGTAAAATGGGGACAGGAGGCAATATCACCTTCCCAAGGTCTTTATGAAGGTTTATTTGATTTGATTGATTCCTTCATTTGTTTGATTTATCATCAGATGCGATGATGTTACATAGATATATAGATACACTTTGCGAATCAAAGTGTTGAGATAAATATAAGCTCTTATTTTTATGCCTGGTAAGGAAAAAGGGAAAAGCCCCAAAGCTGCCACACATGGACGTCAGTATATGGGTGCTGGGAGTTAAGGACCCAGCAGGATGGCTGTGATATGTAGGACTGTCAGTTTCAGCTAAGAAAATTCTAGTTTTCAATGATGGAGTTGGGGGTGACTTAGGGAAGTAAGAACAACAGAAATGAAAGAGGTGTCAGGAGCCCATGGGTGCTCATCATAGGACATAGGTTGAAAGTCCGAAGGAACTATATAGGAAACTGAGCCTGGTGGGAAGGGTGGGAGTAGGGGGGGAAATGACCCACTCAAGATCACGTTGAATGTAAATGGCAGACATGATATTTAAACCCATTTCCTATGATTCCATGGCCCACGTTATTTCCCGATCACTAGATTTTTAGTTTCTTGGGATTTTTTGTTCCAAAAAGAGATTGTTCTGTATTGCTGTGTTAATGTGCTGCCTTTTCCATGTACAGAGATTCTTTTATGCGGTTTAAATGTAGGTGTCTCTAGTAGGTAGAGGTAGCTAGGTGGTGCCGTGGGTAAAGTTCTGGACTTGGAGTTGCATGGACCCGAGTCCAAATCTTGCCTCAGAATTTTCCTAGCTGTGTGACCCTGGCAAGTCACATCTTCTGGCTGCCTCAGTTTCCTCATTTGTAAAATGCGGCTAATAATAACACCTATCTCATGAAGTTGCAAAGATCAAATGAGATGCTATTCATATAGCAGTTTCCAAGCCTTAAAGTTCTACATAAACGCTGTTATTGCTATTATAGTTATTATTACATAGCCCTTATGCTGCACTAAATAGGCTTACTATGACCCCTGTGGAGCTGACTTCCTTGGAGGAAAGATAAACAAAACTTGGGGGAGAGTGATACACGATGTTCAAAATAGCCCCAAACATGCACTAGATAAAGTTGGGCGCATGAATGCTAGATTTCTTAGAACAGCTGGGTGAAAGAGCAAATCGGAACAAGTTGCCAAACAGAAGAGACAAAACAAGAGAGAGAGAATATGGAATTGTGGCTGTTGCCTCATGAGAACCATTTCCCTCTAGCAGTGAAACCGCCAAGGGCCATGTGTTGTTTCTAATAGATTTGAAGTTCCCCAAGGGCAAAGATTATGCTCATGTTTCCAGAACATAGCCCATCTTCCCTCTGCCTAGCTCAGTGCTATACAGAGGGTAGCAGCTTTCATACTCGAAAATTGTGTCCCAATGGAAAGAGTACATAGAACAGGGGTTCAAATGCTCGCCTCTTCTCTTTACAAGCTTTATGAATTCTGGTGAGGTACCTTGAGCCCTCATCTTTAAAACGGGGACAACAGTATTAGCCCTGTCCACCTTCCCGAGTTGTTGTCAGGAATGCACTTCGTAAACGGGAATGGTTATGGGAGGAATAATATTGCCCGTCTTATAATTAATATTATCCTCGAATCCACCGTGTATGAAGTGAACTGTTCATCGTAAGCTTTCTTAGAATTGGCCTTGTGCTTGGTAGGTATCTCCCTGGGGTACCTGTCATCCATTAGCAGACCTCCCTCTGTGATCTTTCATCATTTAATGTATATGATGATATTCATAACCACCCTGCCTAATTGGTGCTGAGTAGTACTTTAAAATAGACTCCCCCCAATTGCAGGCTTTGGGTGTACTTTGAAGTGCCCCCTACATCAAGGTGGTTTGCCTTGAATCAGAGGAGCTAATGACAGAAATTGACAAGATCCGACAGACTGAGAATCACCATCATTGACTGTGTGGGCCTGAAGCAGGAGCAGGAACACAGTTTAGTGTTTTTCTTCGAGTACTGTAGTTCAGGAAATCATCTTCTTGGCTTCTGTTACCAGAAACTTAATGCAGAGGAAGGTGCCCTGGTCCCACCTCCTTTGTATGGCTCCCTACGAAATTAACATGTAATCATAATGTGGTTGATGGGCCCAATTTTCTTTCAAAGGTAAATTAAAAAGCTTTTGTTAAAGAAAACCACCCTAATTGTGTAAGATTTCAAAACATTCAATATGTATGCTGACTTCAACATAATAAATATGTGCATTTACAAAAAGGGGGGAAACACACACATACACACACACACACAAAGTGCTTTGCTCTGATTACTTGTTAGCACCTGAATTCATAGGATTTTAGAATTGGGAGGCACCTTAGAGATGATCTAATCTAACCCCCTCCTTTCCTGAGGTTTTCACGGAAACTAAAGATGTCAGGCATCTTGCCCAAGAAGCCCTGGCAGTTTTCACAGCAGAGCTGGGGAAAGAACCCAGGGCCTCCTGATTTCTTGCCCAGTACCCTTTTCACTGAGATGCTGGGCTTCCCCCACTTTATACAGGGTGTCTCAAAAGTCTGAAATCTATTACACCTGAAAACTGCACTAAAGACTTTTGTAATAACTTAGAGACAACTATTGTAGGAAAAGATCCTAAATATTAGATTGTATCAGCTTATCAGCTACATGGGGCAGCTGGGAAGCAATTGTGAGGTGGTGTACTTGTCTCCACCTACTGTCACTAGCACAAGCAAAAAAAGCCCTCAGTGTTAGGAGACAGAGAGAACACTCAGGCTATTAGAATCTTGGCTTACCAGGTGGAGAGAACCATTCATTTGATATTTAGTGGGCAAGCAGTTTGGGGGTGATGTAGACAGAGAATGAACGTACTTTAAGGTTCCTAAAGGCCTTTCCTGCCAACCCCTTGGTCAGTTATGGTTGTAGTACAAAACCCAATTTTTTATTATTGATATTTTAAAAAGTTCCATTCCCTTCCTCCCCCCCCCTTGAGGCAACTGGGGGTAAGTGACTTGTGCAAAGTCACATAGTTAGAAGTATTAAGTGTCTGAGGCTGCTCAGGTCCTTCTGACTCCAGGGCTCATGCTCTTTCCACTATGCCATCTAGCTACCCCCTAAGTTGCATTCTCTTAAGACCAATGCCACCGCCGCCACTTGTTACCATCATTGATACTGCTACCGCCGTCACCAGCAACCACCTTTTTCTGATGCGTCTGGTCCCATAGAACTCTCTGCTTTTTTCTCTATTAAAGAGAGTTGAGCAGAAGCAATCAGTGGTGACAGGGCATTAATGCTGGCCGGGGGACATTTATATGGACTTTCTGGTTTGCTAAGCACTTTTCTTGTCTAATTCTCACAACCACCCTGGGAGGTGGGTGCTGCTGTGATTATTTACATCTTACAGATGAGGGAACTGCCACAGACAGAGGCTAAGTAGCCGGTTCAGTATCACTATCTAGTGATAAGAAGTGATAGTATCTGAGGCCACATTTGGCCCCAGTTCTCTCTGACTCCAGGTCCTGTGGCTCAGTAGCTAGAATATTTGTTTTGGAGTCAGGAAGAACCAAGTTCAAATCCAGTCTCAGATGCTTACTAGCTGTGTGACCTTGTTACTTTATTAAAGTCACTTTATCTCTGTATACTTCAGTTTCCTTATCTGTAGAAAGGGGATAATAAAAGCATACTCCTCCCAGGGTGGTTGTAACAATCAAAAGAGATAATATTTGTAAAAACAAAAACAAAAACAAAAACACAAAAAAACAAAAAAAAAAAACCCACTTACCATAGTACCTAGCAAATAGTAGGTACTACATAAATGCTTATTCCCTATCCTGATCCACTGTGCTCCAAGTTAGGCAATATTCCACCCTTGCTGTCCTTTCTGCCAAAGAAGGATTGCATGTGTCATTGCTGTCTGCACTTATCTCATGAGGTAGCTGAAGTTTGAAAAAGAAATCTCATTTGTTCCAGGTGTCACGGTGTCAGTGATGGTGTTTGAACCCAGATCTCCAGTGACTCCAAGTCCAGTGCTTGTCTTCCTCCGGTAGACTTGAGCTCTCTCACTTCACAGCTACTGCCATCACCGTTCACTGCTGTTGTCCCCTCTGTCCACTGTGATTGGTGAGTTTAATGATAATAATGGCACTTAAAGCTATCGTTAGCACTGTATAGGCCCTCTTATTGTTGAGCCAGAGAAGGTCTGAGGTTGCTTCTTGGGGACTGAGCCTGACAGAGCCACTCAGAAAGAGCAGCCTTCTTGCCTAGGTAGAGTACTTGCAAACATTTTCTTAGAAAGGGCAGCTTCTTTTTCTGGACCAAATTTTCATGTGGCTTGAACTCCAGTAGCTCTTGATTGCTTCTAGAAACAAATCTAATAAACTCCCCTGGGAGGCTCTTTATACCCCATCCTCAGCATCTTTTCCCAGCCTTTTTGGGGATATTATTCCTTTACATGCCCATTAAATCCAACCAGATTGCTCTTATTAGTGTTTTCATCCCCCCACCTCCAAGGTGCTGTGCCTTGTATTTACTGGCTGTCCACTTGGCCTGGGACCTACTTCTCACGCCAGCCTCTTAGAATGCTAGTTTTTTTTGCGGCTTCTGCTCAAGCGCCATCTTCTCCTGTGTAGACATAGCTAGGTGGGACCAGAGTATGCAGAGTTTTAGCAGAACTTAGGAAGATCTGAGTTCAAATGTGACCTCAGACACTACGTGACGCTAGGCAAATTACAATCTCTGCTTTCTTCAGTTTCTTCATGTTTTTTTTTTTTTTAAGATAGGGCTTATAATAGCAAGGGTGTCATAAGGATAAAATAAGAGAATATTTGTGAAGTGCTTTGCAAATTGTAAAGTGTTGCATAGATTCTAGCTGTTGTTATTATATGAAGCCTTTCCTGATCTCCAGGGAGTTAGTGTGTCCCCCTTCGCCCCGTACCCCAGTCACCTTATTTTGCATGTACTTCCATAAGTCCCATGCTGTGTCCCGGTGGCCAGGTTAAGAGCTCTTTGAAGGTAAGGTTTGGTCACTTTTGCCTTGTCTTTGCCCTTGCCGGTGCCTGGGCCAGAGCAGGAAATTACTGCTTGGTTAATTGAGTCTCCAGTTGAATGCTTACATGTGTGACACAGTCCATCATTCAAAGGATGGCCCATAGTGATACTCCATTAAAGAAAACTTAGGGAAGGAAGTATATTTATAGCCAAGTTGAGGCTGTTAAACCAACCCAAACTCTTCAAAAAGAAATGCAGTTCAACAAACCTTGCCTATGAATAGAACACTGTGCTAGACACCGGTGGAAACACGAGGTTCACCATGGCCCTCAGGGATGCAGTCAGCAGATTGCTGGGCAGGGGGGGAGTGAGTTCTGTGGCCTCTTAGCCACCATTGCCTGTAATTAGGGCAGCTGGGGCATCTAGGTGGTGCTGCCCTGGATAGAGAGTGGGGCTTGGAATCAGGAAGACTCATTTTCATGAGTTCACACCCAGCTCCAGATACTTACTAGCTGTGTGACCCTGGGTAAGTCACTTTACTCTGTCTGCCTCAGTTTCCTCATCTGTTAAAATGAGCTGGAGAAGGAAATGACAAACCACTCTAATATCTTTGCCAAGAAAAGCCCACATGGGGTCACAGAGAGTCAAATCAGGATTGAAACAACTGAACAACAGAAATTTCGGGCAAATAGGTGGCCCTGCAGTGGATAGAGCGCTATGCCTCACGTCAGGAAGACCTGATTTCAAATGTGGCCTAAGCATTTGCTAGCTGTGTGATCCTGGGCAAGTCACTTCATCCTTTTTGCCTCAGTTTCCTCATCTGTAAATTGAGCCGGAGAAGGAAATGGCAAAACACCCAGGATCTTTGCCAAGAAAATCCGAAATGGGATCACAAAGAGTCAGACCACTGAAATGACTGAAAGACAAGAAACTGAGGTGAAAGAGGGCTTTGATTACTCACAATAACCTTAATATAATTTTAGTCCAAATCATTCTTACTTAGATTTTTACTAATGGTTTCAACAATGTAGGGAGCTTCCAGGGGCAAAGGCCATTAGCTAGTGCAGGTTGACATTTTTTTTCTGTGATTTATAGTGTTGGATAGTTGCCTGGACTCCTGAGAGGTTAGATGATTTACTCAAGGTCACCCGGCCAGGCTGTAGCAGAAGGGAGGCTTTCCGACTGTAAGACTGGCCTCTATCCATCATGCTACATTGACCGTTGTTGTCGTCATCGTCGCCACCATCATCACTCCAGTATTACTGAAAAAATGGGGAACGTTCCCCTCCCTCTTTTGTTAGCCAATAGCTTTGAAGAAACAATGTTTGGGAGATGTCTGGGTGATGTGAGGCCGCCACATGAAATACACACGGATTCACGAATGAGTGGAAAAGTGCCTTGGAAAACGGGCTTTGGGTTTTGTTGAATGCCAGTGAAAGCCAAACAAGGGAAATAATCTTTCAGTCCCTCAGCACAGCCCCTCAGGCTAGTCTGTTGTTCCCTAATCCCGTAGTCTAATTACATAATCCTGGGAGTTGATTGAAATGGTCATTAGAAGCAGGACCCCGACAAAGGTGATTCAAGGTGAATATTTGGGAGGGATGGTGAGGAGCCAGTAAAATCCCACTTGATTTCCCGCCTCGTGGTGGTCCATACACATGTAGAATCAGTCTTGAATAGGTGTTTGTGTCCCCTTAATTATGCTCAAGCTTTTGTGCTCAGCCTGTGCGGTGTAATAGAGCGGATGCTGAATTTGGGGTCTGAGGACCAAAGTTTGAATATCGTATCTGGAACCCGCTGCTTATTTCCTGTATGACCTTGGGCGATTCACCCACAGGCCTCAGTTTCCCCTTCTATAAAAGGAGAGGGTTGAACTAGATGGCCCCAGAGGTCTCTTCCAGCTTGAAGATAACACTCTCTTCTCTTCCTCTTTCTGGGTGTCAGTTCTCTCATCCGCAGAAAAAAGTTTGGCCCAGGTGGCCTCTAATGCCCTTTCCATTTGAAAGTCGCTGAGCCCATTTAAGGCATCCTTTTAGGTCTTCTCGCTCTGCCATTCTCTTAATTGTTCATCTGTAATTTCCATTAGTGGTTGATTAGACTCTGCTTTTTCAAAGTATCCAACTCTCTGGGAGGTAAATGATTTGTAGGTTAGTTGGATAATCCTCAGTTCTAGTCCCTTTTGTGCTCGTCACTCCCTGGTAGTAAGCCCTTAAAGAATACTAGAGCTGTGAGGGACATTTGAGATCATTTAGACTAACCATCTCATTTTACAGTGGACAGAAATGAGGCCCAGAGAAAGGAAATGCTTTGGCCAAACTCCCATGGACAGTAATTGACAGAGCCGGGGCTTGAACCCCCCAGTGATTGTCATTTCTTCTTAAAAAAACACCTCGTTGATGCTCTTAAAAAAACATTGTTATCATTTCCCAATGACCACTCACCCTAAGAGAAAGCTCTCCTTAAAAAAATAAGTGCAGTGAAACAAAACAAATCGCAGGGTTTTAGACCCAGAGCCGGAAGGGACCTCAGAGATCATCTGCTCCGACCCCCTCATTTTACAGAACTGGAAACTGAGGCTTGGATAAAGAAAGTGGCTTAACCTGAAGGCCCAGGTAGTGTTAGAGGGACGATCTGAATTTATGTTTTAGGGTTAGAGCTAGAAGACCTGAGAGATCCACTGTTGCAGATGAGATTTTATGGATGAGAGAAGAAGCCCAAAGAGATTGGAAGATTTAATTGGATCACACAGAAAGTGTCAGAGGCTAGATTTGAACTCGAATCATGGGATCTGAGAGTTCAAGCTAGAATGGTCATCTGAGATCATCTAGTCTAGCCCCATTATTTTATAGAGGAGGAAGCAGCAGTAGAGCTGGAGATGTGAATTAACAAGCTCACACACATAGCAAGTAGCAAGCAAAGCCTGGATTTCCACCCAGGTCTTCTGACTTTCAATTCAATGGCCCTTCTACCCCCCCCTCCCCCAACACTTGGCCATGTCTGAGAAATATATGACTCTTTCTCAGGTACTCTTCCCTCTCCAAACCACTTCTTCCCCATCTGCAAAATGGGAATAATAATAATAATAATAATGATAATAATAATAATAATAATAATAATAATAATACCACATGTCTCAAAGGCACTACCGGAAACATTTGGATTCTTTCAGGCCACTGCTGTACTCTTCAGTGTATTCCTTATTCCCTTCACCAGTGACTTAAATGAGGAGTCTCCCCAAACTCCTCGTCCCCAGAAAGTGAACAGGCTTGAATGCCTTCCCTTTCTCTCTGCCAGCTCTCCATGTTTCTACATCTCCAGCAAACCCTCAGAATAGAAAGGGGCCGGTTTATTAGCTTAGTTTGACATATGGATGAGACGAAGTGCCAAACAATGATGTGATATCCTTTGGTATCCGGGACTTCATTTTATAGAGGAGAAAATGAGGTGGCTCCCTGGTGGTCATCACAAATAACCACATGTGGAGCTGTGGCAGTGAGAAACCAAGTTAGAATCTAGAGGCATGGGGGGCTCCCCATGAGCCATTCCTTAAGATGGCTTTGTCCAAGGGCACATATACTGAATGTCCCCAAAATGGATTCCCCATGATACAGTGGGATGGCAGGCTAACTATGTACAGTGGTAGATGGGAACACATGGGGAATGCACATATCACATAGAAGGGCCTTGTTTTCCAAAATATCATCCAGTGGAAATGAGCTATATTCAACAGGTCAAATCCTGTCCCAGTTTTCTTCTTCTTCTGTTGATTTTCCAGAGTTTATCCTATACAAGATTGTCTGTATATACTGTTTACGTGTTGTTGCTTTCCATCACCATCCTGTACTCCCTGCCATTAGACTGAATTGCATCATGCGGGAGCTGTCTTTTGCCTTTCTTTGTAGCCCTCGGACTTAGCCGAGTGCCTGACAACATAGTCCTTATGACTCTAAGCTACTTGAGGGCAGGGATTTTTTTTATGTATTTATTTGAGAGGCATCACGGCATAGTGGATAGATAATGGATTTGGAGTCATGAAGTCCCGGGTGCAAATGCTGCCTCAGTCATTTATCAGCTGTGTAATCCTGGGCAACTCCCTCAATCTCAGTGGGTCTAAGTTTCCTCATCCTTAAAATGGAGATAATAATAACATGGACTTCACAGGATTGTTGAAGGTATCAAATGAGATAAGGAAAACACTTTGTACGTCTTAAAGAGACAAACAAATGCTAGCTATCCTTATATTTTGATTTCCCTAAGACAGGAGCCTAGATGCTTAATAATTATTTCCTGAATGACTTTACTTGTGAACATCAAATTGCTTGCCTTCTCAAGGTGGTCAAAAGATTCAGAGGGAGGGAGAGAATTTGAAACCTCAAATTTTCAAAAAGAATGTGGAGAATTGTTATACCTCATTGGAAAAATTTTACAAAATAAAAATCTTTTCCCCCAAAATCGTTATTTGCCAAAAATGATTTGAATATGTGGACAACTAACTGGAGTTTGGAAATATTTTAGTTATGCAGAAATCTGTGGGTCAAAAGAACCTCTCTAACTTTTCATTTCCCTCATCTTTTTGAGAGTAGGGACTGTTTCATTTCTGCCATTGTATCCCTCACACTTGACAATGTCTGGCAAATACTAGACAATAAATGCTCGCCGCTTGATTGATTAACCAGCCTCCATAGTCCACACCTCCAAGTGCCTCATTATGGTGTGGAGGAGACCTCAGGTTCTTTGGAGGTTGTGTTGGTAGAGCATAAGCCCTGAAAGGTCCTTTAGTGCCTAGAAGGCTTCAAATATAAGACCAGCATTGAATTATATTCCTGTCTTTGAAGGGCCAACCGCGTTAAGTTTGGAAAAGCTGTCTTATCATCGGCTAGGCCATGTTATTGACGAATTTTGGGGTTACTCAAATAAGGAGGGTTTATGGGCTGTATTGGCAGAAGGCACATCTTCACTCATGAAATCATAGCTCCTCGAAAATAGACATTTTAGTTCCTGAAAAGTCTGAATATGATGAAGACGATAGAATCCAGTTCCATTGTTGGAGGCTCAGTAAGTTTCCTGGTGTCCCATTGGAGAAGGAAATGGGAAACCCTTCCAGTGTCTTGCTAAGAAAATTCCACGTATTGTGACAGTTCATGGGATCACAGAAAGTTGGATACAACTAAATGATTGAACAACACCAACTTTTGTAGAGATCATCAAATCACAGAATAATTACAGAATACTGGAGCCGGAATATACGATACAAGTCATCAGTAATGTGCTTTGCAAATGTTAAATCTCTTTATAGATGCTATTATCATTATTGTTATTTGAATGTGGGGAAACTGAGGCCCACAGAGGGGAGAAAACTAAGTTGGATCTTGAACTGGGGTTGCCTTACTCTGGGTCTTGGGATAAATAGGCATAAAGTTAGAAGAAACTTTGAGGGATCATCTAGTCCTATGGAGTCAACTTTGAAGAGAAAAGGGAGTACTAAAACACATATGAGGACTGTTGTGGACTACATCTTGACTTAGAAAACCATATGTTAACAACATCTATGTGCTATTGTATTCTTTATTTATTCTATTAAATATTAACTATTTACATTTGAATCTGGTTCCGGCAGCATTTGAGTGTGTTATGGGCCCAAATAGCCCACAGGCTTTGTGTTTGACACCCCCGATCATCATATTGACTGGGGAATCATTTCTGATATTTTGAGAAAAATAAAAATTCATTCGAGGGGCATGGAGGCAAATCATCCTGAAGGGTCACTGATTTGTTCATGAACAAAGACAGGTTCTTATCTTCACTGAATGGACCAAGATTCGTGGGGTGACTAAAGGCAATATAGCTTGAATATACTGTATAAGAATGAGGCCCATGATCAAAGAGGTTAGTGGATTTAATCTAGAGCTCTTCTCTGCTTCACCCATTTGGTCATGGAGGCTTGTGCCCTTGCTTCCATGTTCTCCTCTCTCTGGAGATTCCTTGTTCTTCTCTGGCCAAACACCCTCCACAAAATTCTCAAAACAATGCCTTTTTACTGAGGAATATTTATACTTAATGCTTTTAGGGAGGGGTGACTCCAGATCAAGCACATAGTCAGTGGATATGGCACCTGCCCAGAGCTGAGGAATTTCTGTGATATCCAGAATGCCCGTGATCAAGGCAGGAAACCAGCAAGTCCCAGAGGAGATGTTTGGGCCACGTCGATTGGGGAATGACCGAATAAGTGATGGTATATGAACGGATTCTCTAAGAGAGGATCAGTGGGATGATTTCCAAGACGCCTGGAGAGACTGATATGACCTGACGCTGAGTGAAGTGAGTATTGTACGTAACGACGACAAGATTCTGTGATGATCAACTGTGATAGACCTGGCTCTTTTCAACAGTGAGGTGATTCAGGCCAATTGCAACAGATTTATGATAGAATCATTGATATCCAGAGAGAGACTGTGAGGACTGAGTGTGGATCACAGCATAGTATTTTCACCTTTTTTTGCTGCTGTTTGCTTGCTTATTTTTTTCTTTTTCATTTTTCCCTTTTGATCTGATTTTTCTTGTGCAACATTATAAATGCGGTAATATGTTTAGAAGAAATGCACACATTTAACCTACATTGGATTACTTGCTGTCTAGGGGAGGGAGGAGGTGGGAGGTGGGGAGAGAAAAATCTGAAACACAAGGTTTTTCCAGGGTGAATGTTGAAAAGTAGCTTTGTATGTATGTTGAAAAACCAAAAGCTATTATTATAAAAAGAAAAATAGAAAAGAAAAGAAAGTTATTTGGGCCAGTCAGAAATGGCTTTCTATAGAAAAAAGGCAGGAGGAAGTCTTTTGACAGTATATTTATATTACCACCAGAAGTGAGCACAAAAGAAGAAATTGCTTCATCTACAAAATAACCAGCTTGATGGATTTTTACTGCCTGTGTAGTCAAAAATCTTCTGACCATTGCTAAATGATGAATTTTAAATGGATTTCGTTCATTCATTCATTCAGTGGATCTGAAAATGTTCAGTTTATCAAAACCCTAAATATCATCATCTCTTTCTCCATTTTCAAATGAGGTTTTTTTATGGATGGCAGTAAGAGACTGGGTAGTATGAAGTATGGAGTGCCAAGTTAGATTCTGAGTTCAAAATCTGCTTTAACAATTACTTGCTATGCGATCCAAGGTTAGTCATTTAACTACCTCAATTTTCTCATTGGTAAAATGGGGATGAGAATAGGGCTTACCTCCCAGGGTTTTTGTGAGATCAGATGATACATATAAATGTGTTTTGCAATCCTTAATGTGCTATGTAAATTTTAGTGATTTCATTGGTAGAGAGGGAAGTCCCAGATTAGGGAACACCCTTTACCAATATTGATCTATAACTTGTAGTCTTAGAAAGATGCGTAGAGGACCAAGACAGTAAATGACTTGGCCAGGACCACACAGCTACTGTGTGTCAGAGGAAAGGCAAACCCAGGGCTTCCTGGCTCTCAGGCATGCCCTGTGGTCACATGGTACTGTGTCCCTTGCTTCTCAAAATTATACCAGTGAAGCAAAAGCTCTAAGGGGGTCCCCATATTGTAGGGCCTTCTAATATGGGCCAACAAAGGACCCTGCTGTCCAAGGAGAAGGCTAGCCAAGAGTGGGATGCCCACCTGGAAATGTTTGTGAAGACCCTCTACCCACACGTGAAGTTGCTTTGCTGGTAGGAGTTACTCAACCAGATGAAATTATAGATCTTGTATGTAGCAGAGGGACTGCCCAATGAAGAGCAAGTCATCGGCCAGTTCTCTCGTTACACTTACCAACCATTCTTTCTGATGTGGCAAGAGCTAATGAATCTGAAGATCTCTTGTTGTCTGTGCTTTCTCATTGTATATACACGTTCTCATCAAAAAAGTAAATTGTCAAGCTGTAATAATTTTTTAATTACTCAGAATTTATTAAGCATCAGCTATCCGCCAGGCACTGTGCTAAGCTTGAGGAGTATAAAAAGAGGCAAAATATAGTCCTTGTCCTTGAGGAGCTCACTGTGTATTTGGGAAAACAATATATAAACAAAGATATATGAAATAATTTATGTCCAGCATATATAGGAAGGCATGAGGATTATTAAAAGGGGTTTGGGAAGGCTTCCCCATAAAAGAATAGATTTTGGTTTTAGTTTCCATTCGGAAGTTCTAACAAAAGAGGGTGATATAAAATACAGAAATGTTGTACTCTGCTGATTTTTGTCAAGCGAAACGCTAATCATTTTAATGGAAAGATCCTAGGCTCACAAAGTCAGGAGTCAGTAAGGCTTGGCCATTGGTTGGCTGCTGTGGACCCGTCTGGTGGGTCAGGTTTTGGATTAGAAAGAAGTGAGATCATCTAACTTACTGACTGTAAATTGACACCTTATTGACCACCTAACATTTAAGAAAAAGAACTTTCTTAAGAACTGCATGGAAAGGCTGTCCAGCAAGCATACCACATTGATTCAACAGGCACAACACTTCTGCCTCTGGTGTGGTGCATTCAGTCAGAATTGTGTCCAGCCTGAGCAGCAGCTTGCTGCATACATACTGGGCTTTCCTATTTCAGTTACTAGGAAACTTTGTCATCAGTTTGAGGTGAGGATCAATCAGGTCTTGAGAATGGATTCATCGCTTTTAGGGAAAATTAGCCTCCATTATGTAGAGTATGTGACATTCCAGTCATAACAGTTTTACCTCTCTGGGTCATAGGATCAGAGATGAAGAGCCAGAAAGAACGCCACAGGTCACCTAGTGCAATTTTGTAGAGGACACAAACCAGTTGGGGTTGAGGGACTTGTCTGACAAAATATATAGTAGGAACTGAGTTTGAATTTGAATCCAAGTCCTCTGTCATCAAATCTAGCCAGCTTTCCCATTGTATCAGCCTTCCTCTCTGCTCTTGCTTTCTTCCCTTTTGAATCGGGCAGTTGGATTAGATTATGCCTGACTGGTGACCACAGTGAATTTGGAGCTGGGACAAACATGGTCTAGTCCAACTTCCTCATTTTCAAATTGAGGAAACTGTCCAGAGAAGTTGTGACGTTCAAAGTTCAGGTAACAGGTATCAGAACCAGGAGCCAAAGCCACGTCCTGTGACTCCCATATGTAGTGGGGCTCCTGCCACTGCACCAAGACAAATGTCACTCTGATGATCCTTCATGCCATGACTCCAACCAAGGTCATAATTATGGCCTGAACACATACTTCTCTAAGGCCTAAGAAGACAGACCTGCTCTTCCAAGCAAAGCAGAAGCCAGCTGTTGACCTGCTGTGAAAATCATAGCAATTTGAAGTCGCTGCTTATTGCCCGAAGAAGTCCCTGATGAGAGCAGAGAAGACACAGAAGAGAACGATTGCGTTTGGATTATAAACCAATGCTACTTATGGAATCCAGTTGTTTTCTCAGGTAATTGCCAATAGTTCAAAACACATTTTTATTCAGCAACTTTTAAGAGCTGCAAACAGAATTACTGGCAGCTTTTCTGATCTCTTCTAGCAATCGAAACCAGCTGATGGATGTTTGCAGCCTGCCAGACCTTCTGACTCAATTAATCAAACAAATGTGCCCATGAACTTAATCGAATCCCTTTGACCTTAATAAAGTCTAAAAGCCAGAGTAAATCTGGTTTAAGATGGAAAAAATGTACACTAAAGTTAAAATTTCCACACACTTGGGCCATAATTTATTACCGTCCTTTGCTATCAATGTTCCCTAGCTAACTTGGTGGTAGAGAACTATAATTCCATATCTTTTGTGATACACTGACATTAGTGCATAAACACACATGTACACAGATAGACACACACACACACACACACACACACACACACACACACACACACACACTCCTCTTCAAGCGTTCATCTGGCTGGCAGACTGGAAAATGACCAAGGTCTTTGCGTTGTAATTCCAAATATCATTGTTTGTGATGGTAATATGCCGGTCCTGTTCAGGGCTTTTCTGCCATGGAAATAACAGTCGTTAACAATAAAATATATTCTTATGCAAATAATCCAAATGTTTTTTTTTTTTTACCCTTGGATAAATGGCTGAATGAATTCCCTGTCAAAAATGAAATAGTGGCTTAAGGCCGCCCAATAGGCAGCTCTCTCCCTTCTTTATTCTGGCCGTCGTTAAGTCTTTAAGTTATTATATTATTACTGAATTTAAAGAATTATAAGAAATGCCACAGAGTCAGACCCAGAGTCCTTCTTGTACATAGTAATTACAACTGTGGCTGATAATTCAAGTGAAATGGAGTCATAGCAAAGAGGACACCAGACCTTGGACTGGGAGTTTCAGGCTCCAGGCAAACAAGGGAGCAGGCTAGTCACACATTACACTGCCATTGTTGGGGGCCTCCTGCCAATCACCGCTGAGGAATTAACGCTGAATTCTACAGGCTGCTGCCACCAGCCACGAGGCCAACAGCAAGGCTGAATCTTTACAATGGTGGTTCTCAAAACTTTTTTGATCTTGAGACCCTTTTACTTTCTTAAAAATTACTGAGGACCCCCAAAGAAGAAATATGTCAGTTATATCTATCAGTATTTACCAAATTAGAAATTAAAATGTCTTTGTATTATTGTGAAAACCATTTTGACCTTGTAGATCTCTTGAAATGTCTCCCTGGATGGCATTTTGTATTTTATTTATATATTTAATAATTCCCCCCCCAATTACATTAAAAATATTTTTTTATATTTGTTCTTAAAATTTTTGAGTTCTAGATTTTCTCCTTTTATCCTCACCCACAATTCTCAACTGCATTTTGAGAAACACTGCTCTACGATGTTTTCTGCAGGGGATGGCTCAGTGGGTTCTTTATGAGCTATAATTGAATACTGAGTTCCAGTGTTAGCACAGTATTAACCTTCAGCCATTTCAGAGCTTCTACATAAGGGGGAATGGAGGAAATACCACTGATATGGAAGTTTTGGGAGATCTGACTCGCATTGCCCTGCCACTAACCTCTTCCATTCTTTGAAACTTAGTTTTACTTTCTCTGGGCCTCAGTTTTCTCGATTGCAAAAATTAGGGAAGGAATTATCAGACGTTCTTAAGCTTTTGGTCTGTGGATAGTTTTTAGGAAGAAACTTGGATAGAAGAAAATGTTTCCACTAATCTTTAACGGAAATTTAGCATTTCTTTCAATTATTTAAGAATGTCGTCCCAAGAAGATGGGTCCATAGACTGTTAAAAGACTCCATATCACAAAACAGTTAAGAAGCCCAGCACTAAGATTCTCGCTAAGGTCCCTTTCTGTCAATAAATTGAGCAAGCAAGCAAACAAGCAAGTAGACATTTATTAAACACTGTAGGCCTTGGTAATACAAAGCCACAAATGATATAGTATAGTTCCTTCCCTCAAAGAGCTTACAGCCTAGCTTAGCTTACATTCGTTCTTTTTTGGATGTTCTGTAGCTGTCAGCTACTGGCTATAGAGCCCAAGACCCATTGATATTTAACTTTGGCCTGTAGAGACGGGTGGCCCCATCCAGATCCTCACCTGCTTAGTCCCCTTCTGGCCCAACCCAGCTCTCAATGGCTGGTACCCTGTTGGGCCGGGGTTGTGGGGAAGAAAGGGTAATCAATCAACAGCTGTTTCTTCAGTATAGAAGTCTATCCATAGATAATCTTGACTTCATTGCATTTCAAAGTTCAGTTGCTATCAAAGCTTTGTCCTTTTGGATAATGAGCCCCGCTCTTCACTCTTCTAACTTTACAGCTCTGCTATCTCTAGCCCTCGATTTTCCCGATTTTCCCGTGGAAGCTGACAGCCTCGTTCCTTTGTTTGCCCACTGTGATCCGGAGTTGCATACCACACATGGAGCGGCAATCTGGGGAAGGAAGTGGGAGCAGGCATGCATTCGTTTTGAAGCTTATCTCCCGTCTTCACTTAATTTGATCACAGAGGCCATATAGCTTAGGGACAAGAGAACTCCTTCTGGAGTCAGGAAGTACTGACGACCACTTACTAATTGAGTAAGTGTAGGGCAGTACCCTTCTACCCTTTATGCCTCAATTTCTCCATCTGTCAAAAGAGGGGCTTGAACTAGATAATGTCTACGGTTTCTGCTGGCTCTGACAGTTTATGAACCTAAGAAGAGCAGTCCATTTTAGGGTCACGATCGTTAACATTTCCAAATGACTTCTCTCATGCTGTCCTCCATAAGTTGGAGCCAGATTCATTTTCTTCTCCATCTAGGCAATCGGGCACTCAGTGGATAAAGTACTAAGCTTGGTGTCATCGCCGTGAGTTCAAATCTGGCCTCAGACGCTCATTAGCTGTATGAAGCTGAGCAAGTCACCTAACCTCTGTCTGCCTCAGTTTCTTCATCTGTCAAATGGAACTAATGATAGGACCTACCTCTCAGGGTCATTGTGAGAATCAAATGAGATTATATTTGTAAAGAGCTTTATGAATCTTAAAGTACTGTAAAATGCCACGTATTGTTACTTATTTTAATGCACATTAATTCAGTGATCTGGAGTGATGGAAAGAGAGCTGGAATCCAAGAACCTGACTTCTAAGCTTACCTTTGTTAGTTACTACCCGTGTGGCCTTTGACGAATCACTTAACTTGGTCTCGTAGTATTTGGAGTAGATGACCTTGGAGGTCCTTCCGGGTTCTAAATCTGGGACCCTGTGAAGGTCTGTAGCAAAAGAGGCAAACCCTAAACAGTGGGATTCTTTGGTTCATTGTGATCATTCTGCTGAATGAGAGAATTGGTGTGGAAACTTTAAATTGCAGGAGAATGCAATGGGTCTGTAGCCAGAAAGAGGAGCTTTGTCTTAGCTGCTACACATTTCCAAGGATACATTTTATTTATTTTTAACGCACATTGCTTTACAAATCATGTTGGGAGAGAAAAATCAGAGCAAAAGAGAAAAAACCATGGGAGAGATTAAAAAAAAAAGCAGTGAATATAGCATGTGTTGATTTACATTGGGTCTCCTTAGTTCTTTTTCTGTGGGCAGATGGCATTTTCTGTCCAAAGTCTATTGGGATCACCTCGGATCACTGAACCACTGAGAAGAACCAAGCACATTCTTGCTGTTATTGTGTACAATGTGTTCCTGGTTCTGCTTGTTTGGCTCAGCATCGGTTCATGTACAAGGATACATTTTAAAAATAGTTTCAATCAAATGTAAGCTCCTTCAGAGCAAGGGCTTATTTTGGTTTTGCCTATGAATGCCTTAGGCCTACCTCATGGGGTATTAAAGGTTAATAGCACAGGAGGGCGCAACATCTGGCTGTGGGCCATATAAGGCCAATGAAATCATTTGCTAAGGTAACTACAGGTGATGATGAGCTCAAAGCTAGGTAGAATAACCTGCCACTTCTCGAGGTTTATAAGTTGATGATGATTTTGTATGGCCCATGAATGATGTTATAAATATACAAATGGCCCCTGGCAGGACAAAAGGAAGCTCATTCCCTGAATTGTGGTGTGCATATTCCCCAACAGCCCCAGCTGACCTTTTTCTCCCTGGTCAACAGAGATGTGTGACAGGCAGAAGACCAGCCATCTTGGAGGATCTTTTGAAGACTAAGCAGTACTCAAGACTTGGAGAGAAATCTAAGAGGAAAGGAGGTGCCCTTTTGCTATGTTGGCAAATACTTGTTCATTGTGCCCTGGCTACCTGCTTTGCCTGTGAGATGAAGTCTGGTTTTTTTTGGATAAAGGGATTCCAAGTAGTGTAGAAACAAGCCATTCAGGCTATTTCTCAGGGGAATCATGGCTCTATTCTCATCCTAATAGTACTTTGTTATGTGACACTGGACATTTTAGATCCCGTGTCCTTTGCAAAACTCTGTGATAGTGTTTGTGACCGATATCGGTGCCTTACTGTGAATCGGCCGCCACCAAATAAAGACTTTGGTCTACATCAGGGGTCCTTAGGATCCACAGCCCCAATAGGGCAATATGGATGGATTTCACGGGATCTATAAACTTGAATGTGAAAAATACACATCTTCATTTCAGCATAACTGTTTTCTTTTATAATCCTTTCTGTTTTATTTTACATATTTGAAAAACATTGTTCTGAGAGCAGAGAGGTGCTACAGTGGATAGACTTACTGGGCCTGGAGTTAGGAAGAGCAGAGTTCAAATTTAACCTGACATTTGCTAGCCGTGTAACCCTCAGTCAGTCACTTAATCTCTGTTCATCTAGGTTTCCATAACTAGAAAATAGGACCGAGAATAGCAACTACCTTAAAGGATTGTTGTGAGGATCAAATAGTATAATGTTTGTAAAAGTGCTTAGCGCGATGCCTGGTATATAGTAAGCACTTAATAAATGCTTATTCCCTTCCCTTCCCTCCTTAGATGCTTCCATAAAATACTACAGGGGTGCAGAATTCAAAAAAGGTTCAAATTTACTGGTTTAAATCCCAGCTTCTTAAACTGCAATTTGTGACTCCACATGGGGTTATGGAACTTATGTGGGGGTTGCAAAATTATGATTTATTTTCAGTAAATGTGTGATTTTATATACTCATACACCCAGAGCCGTGTAAAAATTTCTTTGGCCAACAGGGGTCACGAATGGAAAAAGTTTAAGGAGCCCTGGTTTAAGTGATGCATTAGGAACTTTCTAGTTGTGTGACCATCGTTTCCCTTCTCTGGTCCCCTATTTCTTCATTTATAGCATGATGGGGTTGTACCAACTCATCTCTCAGGTCATGGGATCAGAGCCCCTCTAGTCCAAACCCCTCATTTTATAGACAAGCCTTCTTCAAGAGTTTAAGGATTTCTTCAAGACCCCACAGGAGGGCAGCTAGATGGCATTGCAAGGGATAGAGCACCAGCCCTGGAGTCAGGAGGTCCTGAGTTCAAATTTGGCCTCAGACACTTACCATATCTTAGCTGTGTGACTCTGAGCAAGTCACTTAACCCAATTGCCCCGACAACAAAAAAAGACTCCAAAGATCTTGGGAAGTCATGGAAAGAACCTTGCTCTGGATCCCAGTTGGCTTCAGATCCCACTCTGTTGCCTGAGAAAGTTATGTCACCTCCCTGGGCCTCAGTTTCCTCCTCTGTAAAAATGACGTGGTTGGGTTAGATGGCCTTTGAGATCGGCTGAGATCTAGGATCATATGGTATTGGTATCCAGTATCAGATGGTAAAGTGATTAAAAGTGTTATGGTATGGAGTCCTGCCTCAGACATTTACTAGCTGGAAATCGTGGCTTCTTAAACTTTTTCCACCTGCAACCCTTTTTCAAAACCCAAGCTATGTGTACGGGACCGGCTGTCGAGGTATATAAAATAGGTATGCAAATCAAACGTTTACTGGTAACGAATCCTGATTTCAGAATCCGTACATTTAGTTCTGAGATCCCATATGAGGTCATGACCCACGGGATAAAAGGCTGAAAGCTGGATAACCAGGGCAAGTCACATGACCTTTTTTAGATTCAGTTTTCACATCTGTGAAATGGGGTTAATGATATCCCCTTCCTCACAGGAGGAACGTCCTGTATAAGTGGTATTCAGTAGCATAGACAGGGGTGACTGTCCCCTTATTCTCCTTGGTGGGCCCACTCTAGCTTTTGTCCGCTACGGTGGACTTTCCAAGAAAAGCAATCCTTTGAAAGAGGGGCTCCTCCATGCCTTGTAAATTACTAGACAAATGATTAGGGAGTCTCACGCAGCAGAGGTTTTAGGGGGGAGTGGGGAGGGGAGAAACTCATGTGTTATTGTTGTTGCTTTTGATGATAGGGTATTGATTTGACATGCTGAAGTAATTAGCAAAAGCAAACCTCGGCAAACCCAAAGTGAAGCTTGATGCATAAGCTCAGTGATAGTTGGGAGAATTATACACGGGGAGAAAAGCATCCCATCTGTTCTCCACTACCTAGGCACAACTGGGTGCCACTTTAATGGCTCTCCCAATGCACCCCGTTGCTCTTAGGTACTGAATCACATATGGTATGTTTCCCCTTTAACTGTGAATTTCCTTTCTTTTGTCAGTTGGTGTCTCAAGCTTAATGTTTTTTAATGCCGTTCTTGTGGGTGTGAAGCTAGTCCGAAGTTGTTATTAGAGAGGCCGTTTTAATAGTATATGCAGATGTTATCTCTTCATTTCCCTTAAATATGGTACAGAAATCTACATACGTTATTTGAACTTTGAAATTGTTAATAAAGGCCCTTGGAGAATTTCCGAATCATTTTGCTTAGCTTCAAGCTTAGCATGGATGATGAATGACCATTTAGCTGCCAATAGAGCACAATATTTCAATTTCCTGCTTTCCCCACGGTATTTGAAAGGTTGTATGGAGTTCATGCTCACAGTATGTGTTGTCTAGAATTCTCTGATCTCCGACTGGTTAACTTGAACCCAAAGCTTTGCCACTAACTCGACACATTCCTGCAGAAAGCTAGCCCCCTCCCTTCCCACTCACTCCTCCACCCCCAGTGCCGTTCCGATACATCCCCATCGTCCAAGACTGCCTGTGCAATGGCAAAACCCAGCCTTTTGGTGGCGTGGAGAAGGGAATGCCGTCGGCGCGATGGAGACTGCCTGCCGAAGGACAGAAGTACGGTGAAGAAATCTTCCCCCAGTCAAAGCGGCAGCTTGCGTTCTAGAGAGAGCCGTTTCCTCTACTTCTGCTGGCAAATGGAACGGGGTCCGGATCAGACACCGGAGACACAAGCACACAGATTCGCCTTAACGCAAAGGAAATGATACGCGGCTAGAATGGGCTAGCTCATTGTCTGTGCCTTGGGGTCCTTGGAGAGAAGAGACTGACTCTGCCTGTGATGGTCCCCTTAGGCTGACAACCATCGTTTGGAATCAGAGGGGTGAGATGCTATTCAGCATCTATCTATCTGCATTGGGGTGCTAATATCGTATTTCTTAAAGCAACTGACCTTCAGCTCTAGTAATAGAGCATCGGGCTGGTGACAGGTTATATGGTTCTGTAGTAAAAGAACTTTGAGGAAAGTTATTCTTTGCTGTTGGTTGAGGGCCTCACAATAGTTAAACTTTGTGGAGGACTGTGAGCTGTAAACTTTGCTTTTCAGAAGATGGTAGATTGCCTCGGTACCTGTCTAATATTGCTGAAGAGGGGGATGATGGCCTAATTGGTAGTCTGTAGTTCTTCATTATAGTGTCTGAGAATTCTCGTGTAGAATCCTGTGCTGTTCCATCAACTGGAAACTATTTGGAAGATCTGAGAAATAGATTTAGACACTAAATAAGAAAGTAAATGTGCAGGCTTAACACAAGGTCTGTATCACAATCTGAACCCACATTGGGCTAATAGCAAATTTTGAGGGGATTGACCTTAACTTGAGGAGGCAAGACTTGGCTAATATGAAATCATGGCATAATGAGC
This sequence comes from Myrmecobius fasciatus, assembly GCA_023553655.1. Taxonomy (NCBI): domain Eukaryota; kingdom Metazoa; phylum Chordata; class Mammalia; order Dasyuromorphia; family Myrmecobiidae; genus Myrmecobius; species Myrmecobius fasciatus. Next base: position 120,759 of record JAJPUD010005220.1, on the reverse strand, counting down.
ACAAAATTTTACTATTATTCCCACTGAAATGAGAGTGACAATCATTATCTGTTCAAGTGTGGGAGTTATGGCTCCCTAACATGCCCTGAACAAACCCTATATTCTTTGAGAAACATTAGACAAACGCTTTCACATTATATTGAAGATTATCCAGGTAATTAAGACATTATCCTAAGTTTGGACTCTGGCTGTCAAACTTCCCATACTTATAGATGTGGAATAAAAAGCTATAGTGAACTGTTTTCAAATTTTCTTGCAATTTTTACTTCCCAGTGGTCTGAATTTTGTTAGATTCTGAATCTGAGTTATTGTATTACAGACTTGTACACCAAGTATTTTATGTAATGTATCGATGCTAACATGAATAACCTAGATATAGATGTATATAGATATATAGAGATGTACAGATGGTTAATGGGTGGATTCTGGCCACCCCTCTCCAAGAGAGGCTATGATTTCCACCTTGAGGGGAACAGGATGGCTGTGGCTGGGCACTTGCTCTTTCTTTCACTTGTCTCTTAGTGGAGGATTAGGTCAGGTTTCTGTTTTTGTTTCCTCCAGAAATCCCAGTCTAGGGGCATGATTTTTGGAAATTCAAGCAAAAGGCACTTCCTCAGTCCCTCTGAAGGTGCAGGGTCATCCTTTAGCTTATACTAAATAGCTTATACTAAATCCACCAAAGGCTGGATGCACAAACGACCAATACAAATAGCAAATATTGAGTGAAATACAAATAGTGAGTAAACTAATTGAGTCAGATAAATAGCAAACAAAAATTGGAGAACTTGTACATATTAGAATATGCCAGAAAATCCACACGAGTCAATGGGTTCTGCAGCTGAGAATGCAGTGAAATCTCCGACTTGAGAAGAGAGCTTGATCTTACCCAGTGGAAGGTCTTGAAGTCTCTGAGGAAGAAAGCTAGAAAACACGAACATGGCAAAGACCTGGTTTCCCACGTGTGTGGCTTTTTCTCCCCCTCTCTCCACGTGCCTTTCAAGAGTCTCTTGAATTACAAGTGTTTTTCTCCCAGGTTCTGATGCCAACTCTCTACCCCTTATGCAAACATGCAGCAGGCTGCCTCAGGATTCTCTCTACCAATTAAAAGTCACAAGTCTTTCCACATGATGGCAGAATGCAAGTAACCTCCACCTCCCACACTTTGGTTGCAAGTCTGGTTACACATGGATAAGTAAGGAACAGACACACACACACACACACACACCTCTGTTGTGTCCAATTTGGGGGGAAGCGTTCATGTGGTACGTAAACCTCCTAGCTAAAAAGTACTGTAGTTTTAAATGCTTGTCCTTCCATCTATTGAGTGCTATTTTAAAACCAACTTTGTATGAATAACTGTTTTCCCCCCAGTATTTTGGGACTATATTCATTGCACAACATTAACAACATGAAAAGATAAACATGAAGGAGTTCAGAAAACTTTATTGTTTGTTACTTACATTCTGTAAGTATTCTGCTCATTATAATTCCTCATCTCGTTTCATTAGCAAACAGTTACTGAATATTTATTATATGCAAGTCCAGTACTGAACATTGTGGGGAATACAGAGATGATAAAGGCATAATCCTTGCATACAGGAAACTTACAGGCTACTTGTAGACTGTACACAGATGAATATATATATATATATATATATATGTATCTTCATGTGTGTGTGTATATATATATATATGTATGTATATATATATTCATTTAAGCGTATACAAATCCAGTACTGAACATTGTGGGGAATACAGAGATGACAAAGGCATAATCCTTGCGTACTGGAAACTTATAGGCTACTTGTAGACTGTACACAGATGAATATATATATATATATATCTTCATGTAGATATATATATATATCTTCATGTAGATATATATATTCATTTAAGTGCCAAGTGTCATTAAGTCATTAAGTGTCAAGATTACCTCATCTTACACATATTGCCCATATGCTTCCCATAGGAAGCTTTTGACATCTATTTCTTCTTCTTTCCACTCTGTTGTGCTAATGATAATTATTAATAATACCCAAGATGATTACTTTAAAGAAAAATTTGATTTTTCCATATCTGGTATGATGCCCTGGTTTTCCCCTGTATTTATGATGTTTATAAGCTAGTGGGAGCATTATGAACAAATGTAGAATATCAGATGTACTTTCAGACGTGGTCTGAGTAGTTCTACTCTGCTGTTTTTTTTTCCTTTTCAAAAATTTTTATTTAAAGGGATGACTCACTGGTCTGGGAGAGAGAGGGGAGAAATTAATGTGATCAATAAAAAAGTATCACTAAAATATTTCAAGGAAGAATAGATGCAATCAGAGTAGTGCAAGAGAATTCTTTTTTAGCTTCTGAATCTATGGGATAGAATAAAAATCAGTTGATTTAATAAGGCAATAATTTCTTTCTTTTTTTTTTTTTTGGTTTTTGCTGAGGCAATTGGGGTTAAGTGACTTGCCCAGGGTCACACAGCTAGGGAATGTTAAGTGTCTGAGACCAGATTTGAACTCAGGTCCTCCTGACTTCAGAGCTGGTGCTCTAACCACTGCGCCACCTAGCTGCCCCGCAATAATTTCTTTATAAAAGATGTGAGATTCCATCTCACCTCTCAATTATCTAATGAGACATTTCTATGTTGGGAGTCCCTATGCCCATTAAAAATGATCTGAGATTCTTGGGAGGTTTCCCTTCCTTTTCCTGCTCTTAAACCCTGATGATAAATTATGGAACTCTGGAAAGTTGAGAGGTAGGTGGATGCTAAGGGAGTAACTCATAGGCACTGGGTTGCAGCATTCAGTCTTTTTCAGTCACATATGACTTTTTGTGAACTCATTTGGGGTTTTCTTGGCAAAGATATTGAAGTGGTTTGCCATTTCCTTTTTCAGTTGACTTTACAGGTAAGGAAACTGAGGCAAACCAGGGAAGTGACTTGCTTAGAGTCATACAGAGAGTGTTTAAGGCCATGTTTGAACTCGGGAAGATGAATCTTCCTGAATCCAAGCCTGGTACTCTACCCTCTGCACCACCTAACTGCCCTTTGGGTTGCAATAGGCAGGAAGGAAGGGATTTCCCTTTTGACTCAGACTGTAAGGACTGAAGGGTAGTTTCTGAACTGCTTTCATGAAGATTACCGCAGAGGGGTAAAAATTTTTTGTGACAACTTCCATATTGGAGAAGAGCTCAGTTTCAAGATCCTTGAGCTGAAATTGCCCTCTGAGTAGTCTGGCTTCATTCAGGTCTGGGACTGAGTATAGTATGCAGTGTATTGAATAATTTCTAACTCGCCTCCTAGCATTTTTAACAAGTGTACTCCTTGTAGTAGAGACTTTCCTGGCACAGAAAACCCAGGCACATTCTGTGTATCACAACTCTTTGTTCCTTTGGGTTCTGAGCCCCCATCCGGGAAATTTGGGGAAATGTTTATGGTGCCCTCTGATAAGCTGGTACTGATTCTCACTTGTAAGCACTTGCTTCATGGTCATACAAAGGAACATTTTATTAAAAGGGGAAAAAAACCGCACAGAAATTTGAGATTGACAGATATGAGCCACAGAGACATATGTAAGCTCCAAGATTTAATTATTTATTTGTTCTTTAAGATCCTTCCCTTTGTGACTTGGCCTAGTGCTTCCTGTCCCTTAAAGGGGAGGAATATTTCTCCTCCTGGCTCTTTCCTTCCCTCTGCTACTTCTTATGGCCAGTTAGAGCCAGCTAATGTGTTAATGCCACCTTCTTGACTCCAGATGAAGGTAAAGAAAAGAAATAATATTCCTCCCAAGTCCTTCTTGTTTCTTAATTTTCTGCAACTTCTTATCACAAGATTTTAGATCCAGATCTAGAAGGAACTTCAGAAGTCATTTAGCTCTAGGCATCTCATTTTATAGGTTAGGAAACTGAGGACCAAAGAAGCGACATTACTTATCCAAAGTCACACATAGGATCATAGAGTTTGCATGGGGAGGGACTCCAGAGGCTCCCGAGTCACTTCTGGGAGATGAACTGATTTGTCCAAGGTCACATATATGGTTCTAGATTTAGAACGGAGCTACTTGACCTGGATAGATTTCGAAAGATCTGTAAACTTAGGGTGGAAAAAAATTCAATTTTTATTTTCACTCATCTTTAGTTGAAATTTAGCAAATGTCCAGAGAAGGGCTTTTGAGGGCTTTCCCCATTTGCCAAAGGTGTCCATGACACAAAAGGCATTAAGAAGATGTGATCTATAACAAGAAGGGACTTCACAGGGCATCTAGTCCATCCCTTCCTTCTCTAGGGAAAGAAAAGGCTTGGGGAGGGGAAAGGGCTTGTTCGGGATCACACATAGGATCCTAGATCTAGAGCTGAAAGGGACCTCAGAAGTCATTGAATCAACTCTATCATTTCTCAGTTGAAGAATTGGGGAGTAAAGACTTGCTAAGCTAGCAAGTGTACCAGGTGAGGGAAATGAACTCCCTGTCTTCCTGATACAAGTCCAGCCCTCTGTCCCCTACCTATGTCTTATGATCATTAGCTAATTAAGCTGGTCTCTCCCACTAGGTCTTTCTTTACTACCCTTTTTAGTTTTGTTCCTGATGGTGGGCATACTTTATTTCTCTGTCGTTCAGAAGGAACGAGAGAAGGAAGGGGAAGATATCCCAAACATACTGTCTTGGGAATGCAAGTAGAGCCTTTGAGGACTATTGGTTCTTGGATGTGGGACTTATTGTAAATTACAGAGAGATATGGCACTTGGAAATGTTCTCATAGATAATAGAAGGGTGCCAGGGTAGCAGATCCAGGCAATAAGAGTCTTAAGTTAGGAGTCGTCTCAATTTCAATGGAAATTCTAACTAGAGAATCAGAGATTGAACTTGAACATCTCCGGGTTTATCCATCTTTGTGGCTAGCCAGGCACCAATTAACTGAGGTCCCAGACATTGATAATTTGCCATTGATCTTTATCTGCCATGGATGTTTACCCTGGGTTCATTGCTGTAAGGTGCCTGATTTCTCAAAAGGAGAGACTCCTCAGTGTTTCATTTTACATGTCATCTTGAATTCCCAAGGAACAAATTCAGATTGGGAAATAGTAATAACAGTAGCTGGCATTTATAGCTATACAGCACTTAAAGATTGGGGGATCCTTTACAGATATTATCCTTTTTATCCTCATAATGACCGTAGGAGGTAGGTGTGGTTTTTTTTTTTCTATTTTACAGATGGGGAAACTGAGACAGACAAAAATGAAGTGACTTGCTTGATGAAGGCATTACATTACAAATGACTAGAACCCATTTCATTAACCTGCTATATCTCTACTGGCCCTATCGCTTGTGAGGCCTCCTTGGAACATGAATAGTGTTTGCAAGGCTGGCAATTAGCCATTTTACATTTCACCTCTGCGCTGGTCTTGTCTGTTCAAACACCAGGCGAGATCTTCTGGCTTTCTCTTTCCGTTGGCGACTTTTGCTCTTGTGGCCTGTCTCCTGCTGCTGCTACCACAACTGGATTGGGAACCGCTACCCTGGTGTAGCCTGCTTCTGTGATGCTTAAGGACTCTCTCTGGACCCTGCTGCTCAGGTGATGATGAAGTGAGGGAAGAGGGCAGCTCACTTTTGTGATCTCATCAGGTTTATGGCAAAGGAAAGATGTCCCAAAAAAGAAGTAGATCCATCCCAGGCAGGGCGTATGCTCGTGACTTGGGGCCAGCTGGAAGAATCAAGTGGAGCTGTCTTTTTCCTTCCCAATAGCCAGACAGTCCAAATTCATCTTCACACTTTGAAGTTCTCAGGAGGAGTAGTCCTGAGGTTGTGTGTGTCTGCCTCAGGATAGCCATGCAGTGCCAGCTCATTAGGCAGTTCAGAGACTCCCTCATTACATAGTACAATCTCTCAGTCATCATGACCCATAGAAAGCAGTCAAAAGCTCTCTGGGTATGTTCTGAAGTGTGGGGGGGTGGTAGAGCGGCGCAGGGGTGGGGAAGGGAAATTGTGCTTGACCAGAATGCCAACTGAGCGTGCTCTAAGGGGAACACAATTAGGAGGTGCTACTCTCGGCTCATGTTTTAATTTGCCAAACTTCTTGTCCTATTTTAGCAGGCCACAGGAGAGGCTTTTTTTCAAGTGCTTAGATGAAGCGTACATGCCAGAGAGATTCCTATCAAACACTAAGTCAAGCTTCCCTGAGAATTCTGTCCACAGTGGGTCTATGAAGTGTTTATGAACCTGGGAGACGAAGATGGGAAATCAGCTTGGAATCTTGCTGGCTGCCTCTCTGATGAGATTTCCAGGACTTCCTGCATCCAGTGGGATGCTGAACTGCCTGCATTCTTTCAGTGCTGTGATAATTCTGCTTTGGGTCTTGTCCATAGTAGGGAGGGCAGGGACTAGTGAAGTTTAGGGACACAGATTAACACATGTTGGGAATCGAGCCTGTGGTGGAAGTCAGTATTTATAGGATCTGCGATTTTATTGGTGTGGGAGTTCTTTCACTGGGCACCAGCCACTGCCCTTCTAGATTTGGAAAACCATCTTGTGGAGTTGTTGTCGCTGAAAACTTACTCATCTTTTTTTAATCAAAAGAGATGAGTTCTCCCACCTTGGCTTGGACATATTTTGAAAGATAGTGGTGGATAGAAGGGTCTGCAGGGCATGCTATGGCCCGTGGAAAGTCAGACACGATTGCATGACTGAACAACAAAGACCGGTTCATTTCCAGCAGACATCGAGCCTAACATGGGGGCCTTTCCAGTTTGCTAGGGTTTGCCATGGCTTGCACTGAATTGGTACATCCTCAAAAACTCCAAAGTCACCTCTGTGCCCCAGTAAGCCAATGGAAGAGGAATCCTTCGAACTCCTGTAAATGCAATAGTCAGAGCTTGCCAAATCTCTCTCTTGGAAGGGGATGTAAGGGGCATCGAATCCGGTAGAGAGTGGACCCATTGAGTGGGCCTTTGCTTGGATTCTTCCAGTAAGGAAGTGGTCCACTCCAACACTGGAATAGATCTCATTGTGAGAAAATTTTCTCTGATGTCAGGTTTGCTTCTCTAAATCTTTTCTCATTCATTGCTCCTTGTCCTTCCGTCAGGGACCATCTGAAGAAGTCTCCTATTTCCTGATATGCAGTGGTCTTTCAGATACTTGGAAAGCTCTCATGTTCTCCATGAGGCCTCTTTTAGAAGCTGAAGGTCCCCAGTTCCTTCAAGGGCATTTGTCATCCTAACTGTGCTCTGCTAAATGCTCTCCGGCATATCAAAGTACTTCCCCAAATTCAGAACCTCAAATTGAATGCAGTACTCTGGATATGATCTGAGAAGAGCAGAGTCCGATAGGATTATCTGTTGTCTCGTCATGAACACCTTTTCCCCTTTTAATTGCATAGTAGATAGAATGTTGATTTCAGGGTCAAAAAGACCCGGGTTCAAAAAATGTGTCTTAAGCTTACTAGCTTCATGAGCATGGGTGGTCACAATCTCTCTTGATACTCAATTTTATCTTCTGTAAATTGGATCAACTAATATTTGCATTACATACTACTCTAAATCATAGGATTTTACAAGTAGGGCTAGGGTATATCATTGGTTCCAATCTTCTATTTTTCCAGATGAGGAATCTGAGACCCAGAGAGGTTAAATGATTTGCCTAAGATCACGCAGGGCATCTAGATGGCGCTGTGGTGGATAGAGTGCTGGGCTTGGTATCAGGAAGAATCCCTTTCTTGAGTTGGAATCTGGCGTCAGACCCCTTACTACCTGTATGACCCTGGGAAAATCACTTAACCCCATTTGCCTCAGTTTCTTCATATATAAAATGAACTGGGGAAGGAAATGGCAAACCTCTCCAGCATCTCTGCCAAGAAAACCTCCAATGGGGTGACCAGGAGTTTGAAATGAACAAGATCACACGGCTAGTAAGCGGCAGGGCTCAAATTGAGTTGAGGCTCCCTGCCTCCAAATCTGTTTGATGCTCTTCTGCTGCATCATAAGTGTCTGTATTGCTCTTTTAAAAAGTTGAAAAATCGAAAGAAATCAGCCCATCAATCAGTCAGTTAAGAAACATTCAATCAGCTTTTACTGTGTGCTGGTCTCTGTGCCAGGTCCTAGGGATAGAAATTAAAGACTGAAAGAATTCCTACTTCCAAGGAGCTTTCAATCAAAAGGGAGAAATAGCAAGTATCTAAAATTTTTGAGAACAGCAATGCAAAGTTAATCAATATAAATATGTAAAATACTTAAGAGCAAGATAATTTCTGGAGGAAGGCACCAACATTTGGGGCAATTAGGAATGATAATCCTTGAGCTGTATCTTGCAGGAAGGGAAGGATGCCGTAAGGCAGAGAGAGGAGCGAGTACGTTCTGGACGTATCAGAGAATTGGTGCAAAGGCATGGAGATGGGAAATGTCTGAGGAATGGAGGCAAGGCTAGTTTAGTTTGGTTCAGTTACAAAGTGAGGGAGGGCAAGCAATTTCTGATGATTTTGGCCAGATCGTGAAGAGTTTAAGAAACTAAACAGAGGTGTTTGTGTTTTATCCTAGAGGCATTAAGGAGCTGGTGGAGTTGTTTGAAGAAGGTCACATGATCAGCTCTTTGCTCAAGGAAAGCAGCTTTGGACCTAGTTTGTAGGATGAATTGGCATGAGGAGCATCACTGAGGGAGGGCAATTAAGAAACTACTGCGGTAATATAGGCGAGAGATGACGTGGGCCAGAACTAAGGTGTGGCTCATGAGTGGAGACCAGTTGAATGCAAGAAATGTTGAAGTAGAAAGGGCAAAATATGGTGCCTGCTTGGATATGTGAAGGGGAGGGCAAGTGAGGAAAGAAGGGTGGAGCAGAGGTTTTCAATCTGGGAGACTGGAAGGATGCTGGTGCCTTTGATAGAGAAAGGGAAGTTTAGACATTGGTAAGGTTAAAGGGGAACAGAGAAGATAAGGAATTAAATTTTGGCCATGTTGAATTGGAGATGTCGCCTTTTAAATGGGATAGGGAGTTGGTCATGTGGGACTGAAACTCGGGAGAGATGGGGGCTGTGGATATATGTGTATGTTTGTGCATGTGCCTATATGTGTGCATTTGAGAGTCATCTGTATAGAGATGGTAATTAGATCCATGGTTGCTGATGAGGTTACCAAGGAGTAAGGTACGAGGCTAACATGGCAGCATCTTTCTGGTCTTGCATATTGCTGCTACCTCAAAATTCAATCATTGCCTGCCGTTTCTTCACCTGGGGAATTGTATCCTCAGGACACACAATTCTAATCTCTGATCTGTGGTTTTATTTCATAGGGTTCTAGTTCTAGAGCTCCTAGAAGGGAGTTATTTAGAAGTTATCTAGTCCAACACCTTTATTTTACTGATGAGGAAAGTGAGGCCCCAGGAAAAGGATATGTTGTACTCATGTAATAGTTATGGTCCCTTAGTATCGGGTGGGGTTTCAAGCTAGATCCTTTGACTCTAGAGCCAGCTCTTGCCAGTGGACTGTGGTAATGTGATCATAGGGAATTTTGATGTATTCTTACCCTGAAGCAGCCATTGCGTTGTTTCAGGGATTGGGTGTGGGTAAGGGAGAGATTTTCTCTAGAACATAGTTAATGTTAATAGGTGGTTTTCTAAATCTTAATGTGGCCAGCAGGAATCCTTCTTATATTTTTGTTTGAATTAGACCCGCCTGTTACAGACCATAGAGGGGAGCAACTCTTCTGACAAAAGTCAAATCTTTCTCACACCCAGCTGGCTATTGAGCTTGGACTCTGCCCTAATACTTGGGAACCAATGAAGACTTGTGTATTTTCCTCTCAATAAGACAATAATGAGCATGCCAAAACTTTCTGTGGGCCGGTACCTCAGATACCTCCAAATAAAGGCCTATACTTTGGGGAACACCTTGAACTTGTCCAACACTCTCCTGACTAACCTCCCTTAGACGATTTCTTAATACTCAACTAAGAGAATCATTTCTGAATGTGCTGTGACATTATCTTGAATTTATTTATACCTTTTAGTCCCCCCCCCCAAAGTTTAAAGGTAGGAACAAACCTCTTTTGGTCTTCGTCATCGACTTTGTAAATATAAATGTTGCATGGAACACATGGTGCTTTGCAAAAAAAAACTACAATAAGATAAATTTAAACTATCATTTGAACATGTAATTATAGCACGTCATGATGTAAGGACGGAGTTAAAAATACCAAGCTAAGTCTATAGCAATAAATATTGTACCAGATTCTTGTTCCATTGTGGAATTCCAAAAAAAAGAATTGCTCGTTTTCCCCTGATTTTCCATGTAGAGTCAGATTGAATTGTGTTTTTTAGGTCTTTCCAAATGGTACTTTTTCAAAGTAAAATTATTAGCATTGAGGAAAATTAGGTGGTTAACTTTTGAAATGGACATGGAGGCTTTTTAACACTTAAGGTGATTGTCAGCCAATGAGGACTTATTGCTGTGATCACCTGAAAATCACAACTTTCAGGGAAATATGTTATTTCAAGCCTTGTTGTTATTAAAAGAGCCATCACAATCAGTAAAAAAAAAATTGGGTAGGAAGCATCTGAGGTTGGGAAATAGATCTATCTATCTATCTATCTAGGTTTTAAATTGAGGGATAAAAATATGGAGACTCAAGGACCCTCACAGTCCTTGTTCCTAAAACAGACCTAACATATGAGTTTACCTTAAGCACTGGCAATCACAAACATATACCAGATATCAAGAAGGGAGTCATTTCTAATGAGACATGAGGGAGAGAACCCTACCAATGAATAGAAAGGAAGTGGTCTTAATAGAAAAAGTCATGCACTATTAGAATCTTGCTCTTGACTCATATTAAAATTTTATGCCCCTCATCCAAGAAACAGCTGAGCACCCATGAGGCATAGGGCATATGCCTCAATTTTCTGAAGAAGGACTTGAGCCTGATCAGGTGCATTGCCTGGTCAAGGAGAAGCACAGGCCTGCGAGGCAGAGGAGGAATTCTGGGTCCGACTGCCACCAAGTAGTTGCATGCCCTTGATCCTTATGGCGCTGGCCGCTTCTGTGATTTTTTGCCCATAAATAATTTATCTGTGTGATCTCTCAAGGAAATTAAGGACTAAAAAAGTGAGCAGAGGATTGGAGGTAATTCTTTGAACTGATTAATATTCTCTTTGTTGTACCATTTTGAGGAGCATCCTTTTTGGGGAGGTAAGGGCAAATCTGGTGGCAGTTGATCAAGTTGAAGCACCATGAACTTCCAGTGAATTCCCTGTTAATTTAACAGAGCTGTCTTTTCAACAGTGTGGAGGACCCCCCAGTGTGAGAAGTCTCTCCTCCGATAAAGACAGCACATGTTCTCATCTCTGAACACTCATATGTAGAAACTTTCAACCTATCATTTTTATTATGGTTACTCTATATTTTGAGGGTTTTTATTGGGTTATTGTGAGGCAATCCACAATGGGCCTCTCCCCTAGGGTTTGGTAGAGAATTCCCGTGGAGTAGCCTGAGATTCACAAAGAGGGGTTGGTTGAGTGAATTCGCCAGGGTAACAAAGCTAGGTGGAATTTGAACTCAGGCCATCCTGACTCCCAGTCCAGAATTCTGTCTTAGTTGTAGAACACTCAGGATTTCAGTCCAGCTGTAGAAGCAAATGGCCATCCAATCTCTGTTTAAAGACTTCCAGTGATGGGAAGCAGCTTATTATCTCCTCTGGAAGAGGCTTGTTATCACACCTGCATAACCTTAGGAAATGTGTGCTGACACCAAGCCTGAATGTGTCTCTTCACAACTTCTAGCCATTTCTTTCTGGCCAAGGAGAATAAGTCTACCTACTTCCTGCCACCTAGGGGAGGGGTGGGGACTAGGGAGGAAGAATTTGTAACAGAAAGCTTTGTAAGGGTTAATGTTGAAAAATTACCCATGCATATGTTTTGCAAATAAAAAGCTTTAATAAAAAGAAAAAAATTAGAATAAGTCTACCTACCCCTGTCCCCTCTATGAAGGAAACTAACATGACACCCCTATACCTGTCTTCTCTTTTCTCACTTATGCTTGCCTAGTTTCTTCAGCCGATCTTGTCTGTAGCTTACACGGTAGAACAAAGGACATTGGCTTGTTTTCCTGATCTATTTCTCTTTGTTACAACAGAGGGGTCTATGGGGGTGGGGGCTATTGCAGAATGACATGTCTGTTGAGCAGTAAGTTTGGGCTCGATTTAAGGAGAGCTTTCCTAACAAAATTAGAATTGATTAGAAGTAGAATGAATGACCTCAGGAGGCAGTATGCTTCTCCTCAATTGAGGCCTTCAAGAGCATGTTGGATGACTACTTGTTGAAGACCTTATAGAGAAGAGTCCCACCGGGGTGTGGATTGCACTAGCCAGCTGCAGAGAGCCCTTCTAGTTCTTGGAAGGACCTGGACCAACCTGACATGGGTACTAGCTATAAAAAGCCGCTCATATCCCTGAATGAGTATACTTTCATTCTCTTCCCAGCCCCCAGAGTGGTTTGGGACATCGACCCATCCAGAAGAGTCACAACTTGTTCCAAGGTCAAATCTCTATCTGTGCAGCTGAAATGAGGGCTTTGATGTTTTTGTGGCGGACGGCTTTGGCATCGATACTTGAAAATGATTTCTTTTGATATCTGCTGTCCGCTTATAGTCTTCAATCTGTTTCTCACTTGGGCTTGCCTCATTCTTAGCAGCAGTTATCTACTTCCATGATGCTGGTCTTGCTGATCACTGCCTCTTAGAGGCACAAACTCCAGAAGAGGGACCTCCATTATTCCGTTTGGTAGCTACTTTCTCCCTCCTTCCGTCTCAGGCTGTGATCTCATGCGGCTTCTTGGGATTTAGAAACCTTGTATCCCAGTCTCCCTGTCTAGGCATCCTGGGAAATCCTTTTCTTCTTCTTGCCTTGGCCTTGCCTGTAGTGGTGGTGGTGATTTCTCCTTTGTTCTTAGACAGCTGTGCCATCAGGGAGGTAATATCATGACTTGCAAGTGAATTGAATCTGAGTGAGATAGGGCTGGGCAAGGTCACTGGTCTCACTTTCCCCTCCAGCACACTCTGGGTCTAGTGGCCTGATAGAGATCAAGATGACTGGATGCAGTGGGTAGACCTTAGCCTTTTCAAACTAAAGCCTGTAACAGGTCTCAGTTTGACTGAGGCAGTGTCCAGTAATAGTATGTAGTACTGAATAGTAATGAAGGCTAAGTAATAATTGAGGCAAAGAATGACCTCTTTTACCTAGTCAAAGAAAGTCAGCCTGGGAGATCTAAGGGAGAAACCCTCAATATTTCTGGCTTAAACAAAAAAGTCTTCCTGCAGAAGATGGGAGTCTGAGCTGCTTCTCCGAAGAAAAAATAGACTCTATGAGATAGGCTGCACTTTGTTATTTAAGTCATTTAAAGAGGGCACATAATACTGACGTGTTGTGTTTTAGGCCTTGACATATATGATTGCAAGTGAGCCTCACAACCAAGTGGGATAGGTAGGCATCTAGGTAGCACAGTGAATAGAGTGCTGAGCCTGGTGTTGTAAGGAGTTCAAATCCAGCTTAAGACATTTACTAGCTGTATGATCCTGGGCAAGTCATTTAATCTCTGTTTACCTCAGTTTCTTCAACTATAAAATGAAGATCACAATAGCACCTACCTCTCAGGGTGATTGTGAGGATAAAAATAAGATGATATTTGTAAAATGCCTTGAGATTCTTAAAGTTCTATGTAAATAATCTTCTCTTCTTCCTTCTCCTTCTTTTGTGACATTTGATTTGGCACGGAAGGGCATGGATGCCTTGAAATGATGAAGAAAATGTTTAATGTGTACTTTATATTCAAGGTCTGGTCATCAACTGCTAAGGCAACATATGTCATTGGCTGGAATTAGGTAGAACAGCTCTGTGCATTCTCCCAGATATAGCCTTTAGAAGTCAGATAGTTCTATCTCAATTACAATTACACTTGTATATATTTATTTTCTCATCACTTTAATTTTCAAATTCCCATTTTCTTTCTCCCTTTTCCCTTGTACCAAAGCAAAAAAACAAAACCAAAAACAAACCAGGGAAAAGGAAGTTCAGTTAAAACTAACTAGCCTATTAACTGAATATGACAGTATATGCCACATTTGAATCTTTCAATTGCAAGTTTTATCCTTGTAGTTCTCTGATTTATGTTGTTGCAATCGTATTTATTGTTTTCCTGTTTCAGCTTATTTCACTTCATATGAATCCTTGTGAATTCTTAATATTTATCACTTCTCACATGTGATAATATGGCATTATTCTTATTTGCTGTGACTTGAGCAACTACTCACTTTGTTTTCATTTCTATGTTAATACAAAAAGTGTTGCCAGGATTATTGGAACATATATGAGACCTTTCTGCTTTTGACCTCTATGAAAATAGTTGGAAATAACTTTAAAGCATCACAGTTTTCTGAACCACTTCTGTCCAATTCACATCATAACTGATTTCAGATGGTTACATAGATCAGTCTTAGTGAAGAATGTCAGGCTTTTCCAAGATTGGCTCAAATATTGGTAATAAGTAGTGAGCATTGTGTGCGTACCCCTCGCTCTCTCCCTCCCTCCCTTGCCCTTTTTCCTTTGCCCCTTTCCATTTCTCCTTTGCTTTTTCTTTCTTACGTTTTCATTTTTGCTCTTTGTACTTTACCTTTTCCCCCTTGGCCTTTGCCATATCCCATTTAACCCTTGCCCTTTCCTCTTTGCCCCTTGCCATTTTCCCCTTGGCTTTATGGCTTTGCCCTTTTTACTTGACTCTTCCCCCCCTTGCCCCTTGCCCTCTCCCCCTTGGAGTTTGCCCTTTTCCCTTTGTCCCTTGCAATTTCCTTTTTGGCCTTTCGAGTTTGCCCTTTGACCTTTCCCCTTGGATTTTGTCCTTTGCCCTTTCCACTTTGTACTTTCCCCTTTGCCCCTTGCCCTTTCTCCCTTGTCTTTTAGTCTTTGCTCTTTCCACTTTACCATTTGTCCCTTGCCCTCTTTACCTTGGTCTTTGCCTTTTCCCCTTTCCTTTTTCCGTTGCCTTTCTTCTTTCCCCTTTTCCCTTTGCAGCTTTCTCCTTGCCTTTCCTTTTCCCTTTGCAGCTTTCCCCTTTCCCTTTTCTTTTCAATTCTCCTTCCCCTTTCCTTTTCCTTCCCTTCCCCTTCCTTCCTTCCTTCCCTCCTTCTTCCCTTCCTTCTTCCTTTCCTCCCTCTTTTTTTTCTCTCTTTCCCTATCTTTTTCTCTCCTTCCTTGTCTCCCTCCCTTTCTTCTCTCCCTCTATCCTTTTTTTCCTGCCCCCCATTCCCCCTTTCCTATTCTATGATCAGCAGCACCTAGGTTATAATTGCGTGTATTTTTCCAAAGAGCAATATGGCCCACAGAAATGTGTCTTGGTCCTATTGAAAAGTCATTTGGTGTCCCTTGTTTTTATATGGAACTCGAATGCTACCTCTTTCCCACAGCTCCATCATGACAAGGGGTCAGCATTGGGAAAATAGTTCAATATACTCCATCTTGCCTTCCTTCTAGAGAAAGAAAAATGTATTTAGTCGAAGCAAATCTTTATTTAATTAGCCCCGGTGTGAAGGTTTCTTGTCTTTTGCAGTTCCACAGCCTTAAGAGAATGCCCAGTACCTGAAGGGCAGCTCCCACTGGGACTAATTGAGTCCAGACAGCTCCAAGTATGTTCATTAAGGCCTGATTAGGTTTCCCACAGGTGGGGAAGGTTAGGAGGCACAGATAGAGAATGGCAGTGATTGTGTTAAGCATAAAACACCATCTGTTTCACAAGGAAGGAAAGGAACCGGCCCGACGACGACACTGTTTGAGTGATCCCAGCCCACTGCCAAAGTCAGCTTTCCCTCTTGCTTTGGAGCTCCATTTAAAAGACCCCAAAGCAGATAACAAACATTGAGAAAGTATGGGATGATCAAGCTAAGAGCTGTTGAAAAGATGCTAAAATTGAAAACCCCGCTCCCAGTCTTAGCAAAAGAAGAGGGGGACTTCCTCCCTTGCCCTCTTAATGTAAGCATTATGTTTGCAAGTATGAAAATATACTACTGATGAATTCTTTTTCTCCTTAAAGATATACTTTTCAGGCACACAGCCTTCCCCGGTAGGAGAACTGCTCTGTGTCTGGGCATATGGCTCTGGTTTTGTAGGAGATAGAATGACAGGACAGAACAGTGGAGCTGGGAAGAACTTTAGAGAGTACTAGTCTAAACTTCTCCCTTTGCAGAGGAGGAAGCTGAGGCTCAGAGAAGGAAAGGCACTTAGCAAGGGCCACACAGCAAGCAAGTAACAGAGCCACAATTGAAAGAAGGATCTTTTTAGCCCAAGGCAATTGCACCAAATTGCCACACAGATTGCACATGGTGCAAATGAGCTGACATGCAAGTCCCTTTCTCCCCTTTACCTTGAAAAGAAATAGGAGCATGTACCACCTGAGGTTGGAAGATCCAGTCCACACATTGAGAGAGTGGGCAATTGATACCCCGGGGGTCTTAATCTTTCATTGTGTCCTGGAACTCTTGGACAGACTGGTGAAGCTGATGGCCCTCTTCTCAGAATGATGTTTTTAAATGTGTAACAAAAGGTTACAAAGGCAACCAATTATACTGAAATGGTAATCAAAATATCATTGAGAAAACAAGCTCATGGACCGCTGGTTCAGAACCCCCATGTTAGAGCCTCCCAGCTTGCTGGATTTGGATCCGTACAAACAGGATGCCCCAGATTGTTCAGACAGTGGAGATGAGAGAATCCAGAGGAGGAGCAGTAGAGAGAGTACTGGAGCGCAAATCAGAGCTCCTAACTTCAGTCTCAGGACTTCCGCTTACCACCTACACGAGGCAAATTATGGAACCTCTTGGGGCCTCAGTTCCTCCTTTATACAACACTAGGGTCATGCTAAATGACCTGCAAGATCTTTCGCATTCACAATTTGTAATCCTGTGACTGTACCTCATATACTTGTTATGAGGAAATCCAAAAAGTGACCTATAATTGGGCAGCTAGGTGATGCATTGGATAGAGTACCAGGCTTGGAGGCAGAAAGACCAGAGCTCAAATCCTGCCTCAGATATTTACTATCGAGGAGACCCTGGACAAGTCACTTAATCACAATGTACCTCAATTTGATCATTTGTAGAATGGGAACAATAATAGCACCTATCTCCCAAAGTTGTGAGGATCAAATGAGGTAACAAAGTACTTTGTCAACCTTAAAGTGCTATGTAAATGATAGCTACATTAGTAATGATAATATATGTGAACTCTTCAACCATTATTCTTTACTCCTACCCCTAGCAACCCTGAAGTCCTTTTTTTGGTCCAGGAGCACCCTCATACTGCTTACTAGCCATTTTTATATATACTCTTGTCTTCTTCCATTTAAATGTAAACCCCTTGGGACATGGACTGTCTGACTTACTTGTATTTATATTTCCAATACCTAGCATAATACCTAGGACATAGTCAATATTTTGTAAATGTATATTTTATGTATATATATATACACACATATGAATATAAATATTGAATATATATGAATAGATGTATGTATGTGTGTGTATCTTATATTCAGTGGATTTGGCAATTCTCTCTCTCTCTCTCTCTCTCTCTCTCTCTCTCTCACACACACACACACACACACACACACACACACACAGACACTCTTCCTAAACCTAAATTTTTGCTGTCAGATTAATAGAGTGATGAGAATGATCAGGTCATGGCAGACCCATAGGTGGGGAGGAGGGAGCCTGGGAGGCTCCTGTCTTAGCACCTTCTGTTGACCTATTCTTGAGGCTGCCCAAGCCAAATGCTCAGAGCAGAACATTTCAAGAGCATCTACAAAGACATTGCCTTCAAGGGTGAGTGAGAGCAGTTTGTATCCTCTAGTTGCTCTCTTAGGACTGACAAGAGCCTCTTCTCTCTGTCACCTACATCATATTCATCTATTTTCCTTTTTCCTTCTTTCTTGATTTTTCACAGGTAGCCCTTAAAACGGGTAGAAAGGAAACAAAACTAATTTGAAGTCACTCAAGAAAAGAAAAAATCCCTTGGACCACAATTATTTCATAATTTTTTAAATCAAGATCTTATCTTTTCTGTAGCATCATGTGAAAAATCAAGATACTACATGGAATTGTGCATTGTGGAGATCCTGATACTAATTCTGGAAAATGTCAACCAGAATCAGCACGGGCAAAAGAAAAGAGAGATTTGGCTTCTCTGGGCCTGGGAATTCCCATTCCTCTCGGAGCTGCCTCTCTAATTGCTATGAAAACTCCCCCTTGCCTCCCCCAGAGCAGGAAACCTGTTGATTATCCCTAGAAATGGAAGACAAGGCAACAGAGAGAAAAGAAACCTTGAGAGAGAATCCCTAAATCGCATTTGAGCCACCTTGTCCCCCTAATCTTTTCCCAGCAAGTTGCTAACAAGTAGCCTTGAGTTTCCTCTCTTTTGAATTCCTGGGGCTCCCCAGCCTCTCTGTGGAGGTGCTAATGAGCAGTAAACCGGCCAAAAGGCAGGCCCAAACAAAGGGGCCGGGATCAGTCACAGGCTGGCTCCCTGGCCCAGGCAGAAGTAGGAACTGACCGCCCAAGTTTCCCAGGAGGATTGTCTTCCTCTGGGCTCTTTAAAAGGACAGGCCTATTAGGGCTGAGAGACTAGGGATACACTGGCTGCAGAATCTAGCAAAAACAGCCTTTGTTCAGTCCCCTGAGACCAGAATATAGAAATTTACAGCCTGGCTGAAATGGGCACGAAGGAATTAGCAATTGACTAAGGTAGCCAGACTTCAGGGATTTTTCAAGGGGAAACAGGAAGGGCTCTGTGTGTGTGTGTGTGTGTGTATGTGTGTGTGTGTGTGTGTGTGGTGAGAGTGAGAGAGAGAGAGAGAGAGAGAGAGAGAGAGAGAGAGAGAGACAAAGAAACAGAAAAAGAGACAGAAAGACAGACAGCTGGGGTGGGAGAGTATGAGAATGTGTGAAAGATGAACATGTCAGTTTTCAATGTGGGCTCTGCCCTTACTGAGCTGGTAAATTAGTTCTTTTTTTTCTTGGGGTTTGGGAAGGGAATCCCATATTTAGGAGAAATATTTTTCAAAAGCAAAAGCAGAAGTTGCTGCTTTATGTGAACAGAGTTAGATAAACTTATGGAAAAGACACCATTCTGGGATAGAAGTGATCACAAAAAATAACAGAGGATCTCATTTTCATGGAACTTAAAAGCTTTTGTACAGTCAAAATCAACATAACTAGGATAAGAAATGATGTGATTGGGGGGGAAATCTATGCAGGAAACATCTCTGACAAGGGTCTGCTATCCAAGATATATTGGGAACTAACACAAACATAAGACCTTAAGTCATTCCCCCTGGATACATGGTCAGAGTATGGTGAAGTGTTTCAGTAGAATTTCAGAGTATTAACTCTTTGAAAGATTGGTCCAGATCCCTAATAAATAAGAGAAAAGCAGAACAGAACAACTCTGAGGATTTTATCTCACAACCATCAAATTTATAAGGATGTCACAAATAAGAGTGACCAAGATAAAAAATGGTGGAGGGATTGCAGAAAGACAGGTATGCTAATATGTTGTTGCTAGAACTGATAATTGGTCTCACCATTTTGAAATAACTTGGAATTATACTAAGAAAGCAACTAAAACGTTTCTACCCTTTCACCCGGAAATCCCAGTGCTAGACATTTATATACACTTTCTCAAAGTGAGAAAGAAAGGACCTTAGACACCAGAATATTCCTAGCAGCACTATACATACTTAAACATATACTATATATACCTATATATGGAAAGGGTTGAAATTGTAGTATGTGAATGTAGTAGAATATTGGTTTTCTAATTAAGAAGAGGAATATGGAGACAAAAGAAAAGCTTAGGAAGACTCGTATAGAGAAAAGTATGTATAACCAGGAAAAGATATTCAGAATGACTACAACAACAAGCAAAAAAACAACACTTGCAGCAACCAGTGGAACTATCAGGACCAAGCGTGGTACCCAAAAAAGATACCAGAATATCTCTCCTTCTCTTCTTGGAGAAGGTTGAGGATGATGTAGGTAGAACATATCACAGACTATCGGATTGGATTAATATGCTATTTGGTTTTGCTAAACTTTAGTATTCTCTTTCATCACCAGGAATGATTTTCTGGGTAAAGAAGGGAATATAGTGTGAAACAACCATGATGTCAAAACAAAAGATTATTAAAAGAGGACAGTTTGTTTGGACCATAGAGTGCAGGAAGCTGTTTAATAGGACTTTCAATTCCAAATAGAGAAGTTTATGTTTGATCGTAAAGACACCAGTGAGCCACTGGCATTTATATTTATTCTTGTGCTTAAGATGCAAGGAGGAGGTGAAAATGGCATTTAAATAGATGAAGACAGGAAGAACAAAAAAGTAGCAGAAAAGACATTAGACAATATCAAGGTGTTTTGTTCTTAATGCATGTACACACAGTAGGCACATCATGAAAATGAGGGAAAACCTGTCATACAAATGGAATGTAGGCCAAGGCCAGGCATAGTTCACTTTTGATTTGTGTCCACAGTGTCTGGTCTATAGCAGGTGCTTAATAAATGCTTATGGCTGAATTAAACATGTGCTTGTTGAATTGAATGTGTGACTGGAAAAAGGAGCTAGGCCAGTGATCTAACAAGAGCAGGAATTCCCTCTGTCTCCCTGCTCCAGGTATTTTCTCTGGAACACGTTTGGAACATTTTCGCACCTCAGCTTCACCTACTGACTTCTCTGGTTTCCTCTGAGTACACCTAAAATCCCATTTTTTACAGGAGCCTTTAACCAACCCCTCTTAATTCGGATGCTTCTCCCTGTTAATTATTTCTTATTTATCTTGGTTATAGCTTGTTTGTATATATTTGTTTGCTTGTTCTCTCCCCCATTAAATTGTGAGTTCCTTGTGGGCAGGGATTATCTTTAGCCTCTGTATTCCAAGCACTTGGCACAGTGCCTGTCTTTTTTTTTTTTTAATTTTATTTAATTTTATTTTTTTAAGCTTTTTATTTGTATAACATATGTATGGGTAGTTCCCCAACCTTGATCTTTACAAAGCTTTCCAATACAAATTTTACCCCCAGTCCCCTCCCCTCCCCTAGATGGCAGGAAGTCCACTACATGTTAATAATGTTGAAATGCTTGAGAAGTTATGCAAGAAAAATCCTATCTACAAGAAAAAAAAAAAGAATCAGAGAAAGGCAACACAATGCAAGCAAATGTCAATAGAGATCATGAAAATGTTACGTTGTGGTCCATATTTCATGTCCCTCTTTCTGGGTGTATATGGTTTTCTTCAGTGAACAACTGGAACTGGTTTGAGACAATTCTTTATTGCAGAGATCCATGTCCATCAGAATTGATCATCATGTAATACTGTTGTTGCTGTGCATGATGATCTCCTGGTTCTGCTCGTTTCACTCAGCATCAGTTCATGCAAGTCTCTCCAGGCCTCTCTGAAATCGTCCTGCTGGTCGTTTCTTACAGAACAATAATATTCCATAACATTCATATACCATAATTTATTCAGCCACTCTCCAATTGATGGGCATCCCTTCAGTTTCCAGTTTCTAGCCACTACAAAAAGGGCTGCCACAAACATTCTTGCACATGTGGGTCCCTTTCCCTCCTCTAAGATCTCTTTGGGATATAGGCCCAGTAGAAACACTGCTGGGTCAAAGGGTATGCACAGTTTGACAACAGTGCCTGTCTTATTGGAGAGCTTGAGATATGCTTATCAATCGATTGATTAATAACCAGTGCGGACCAGTGCAATGGGGAAGGTTGCCAGTATATTTCATAGTTCTGCTGTGGAAGATTAAGAACAGGACATGGGCAGTATTTGTTCAGGATGGGCAGGCACAGAGGGGCCGTGATCTACACTGGCTAAGGGAAGACATGCCCATATTGATGGGATCTCAAATCCATTGATGTTCTAAAATAAGTGGTCAAACATTGAGATAGAGAAACAAAAGGACAGGTTATTTATAATTAGTAGTTTCTCTCTTTCTGATAGTCATTTTGGCTGTGTGCTTTGGGAGGGGGAGGAGGATGCTTTCTGTCCATAATTTTAGCCAATGTACCTATTGTTCTAATACTGCTTTGTCGATTCTGCATCACTTCATGAAAGTCATGTTTTTATTTGTATTTTTCATATTTGTCATTTCCTAAGGAGCAGTAAAATTCCATCCATACATTGTAGTCCATTCAGCTGTTCCCCGATCATTGAGCATATGAATTGCTTTCATTTTTCTCTCTTAGATGTACAGCTACAATGAATAATTTGGCACAGATTAGTCATTTTCCCCTTTCAATAACATTCTTAGGGTTTAGCTCCAGTGGAGGATAGCTTCATTGAAGAATAAGAACAGAACTGTTCTCCCTCCGCCTCCCAGAGAAAGACACCTTTCATAATAAATAATTAAAATTGGGAGGAGCAGCTAGATGGTGCAATGGATAGAGCACCATCCCTGGGGTCAGCAGGACCTGAATTCAAATGTGGCCTCAGACATATAACACTTCCAAGCTGTGTAACCCAAGGCAAGTCACTTAACCCTAATTGCATGTAAAACAAAAATGGAAAAAAAAAAACCAAAACAAATAAAATTGGAGATGGGGGAGAGAATGGAGAGGAAAAACAATTCGGCAATATTAATAAAATGATGAAAAGTGCTGACAGTTCTAAAGTATTCTACAACCATAGTGCCCCATTCATACAGAGAAGTAGGGAGAAGTGCGCTCTCTCTCTCTCTCTCTCTCTCTCTCTCTCTCTCTCTCTCTCTCTCACTCTCTTCTCTAACACTTTAATTTTGATGCACTTTAATTTGTTGATTTTTTTGTTGTTATTGTAGTTATTGTGTATGTTGTTTTTCTGGCTCTGCTTACTCTGTATCAGTTTATATAAGTCTCTCCATGCTTCTCTATATTCATCATTTCTTTTGACACAGTAATAATTGCGTACGATAGTTTGTTACCCATTCCCCAATTGATGGATATTTACTTTGTTTCCAGGTCTTTGCAACTACAAAAAGTGTTGTTATAAATATTTTGGTGCTGTGGGGCCTTTTTTTTCTTCACTGACCTCTCTGGGCTATATTGCTTAATAATGGAAATCCATTTATTTTCACTGAATATTGTGAGAAATACAGTGACAGGACTACACTCTTAAGCAAACTTGGCAAATTCTGAAAAATATAAGCGCTAGAATAAATAGTATCATTGCTTTTGTTGGTTTTTGGGGGGGCAGGATTAGACACTGTTAATCACTACCCTTGAGGAGAGGGAGGAGGTTAAGGACAGAGGCTCGGCCAAGCCATTTTGATGGAGTAGTAGTAACAAAAGTTAGATTATAATGAGTTGAAAAGTGAGTGGTTGGTATGGAGCCCAGTAAATAAGTACAGATTACATCTTCTAGAAATTTATCAGGGAAGTGGAAAAGAGAGAGTATTAGCATGAAGAGATAGAAGTAGGAAAGGTGAGATAAGTTGTTGTTTTACCTTATGCTAAAAGAAGCAGTAGAATGAGAGGTTAAAGATGAGAAGAAGGGAAGATAATCAATGGAGTAAAGGTCTGAAGTAGAAGGACGGTGGTGGGATCAAGGGCATAAATAGGGGGTGTAGCTTTGGCAAGGAGGAAGACTACATTGTTTTCATAGACTAGGAGAAAGGTTGGCAGGAAGAATGAAGACAGAGAGAGACTTTGAGGCATGTGGAGGAAGGAAGGTGCAGGATTTCTGAATGGATGACCTCAGTTTTCTCAGTAAAGTTGCATGTGGGGTTATGTGCTCAGAGAGAAAAAGGATGGATTGGGGCATGGAGTTGGGGTTGAGAGGGAGGAAAAGGTTTAGAACATTTACTGTGGGGAGTACAACAGAAAGTCGATCAGAGATGACCAAAAGTATTATGTGGCAATGAAGGCCAGAGTGAAGTAAGAGAGGACACTT
Source organism: Myrmecobius fasciatus (assembly GCA_023553655.1). NCBI lineage: Eukaryota > Metazoa > Chordata > Mammalia > Dasyuromorphia > Myrmecobiidae > Myrmecobius > Myrmecobius fasciatus. Next base: position 96,813 of record JAJPUD010005220.1, on the reverse strand, counting down.
TCTTGATCTCCTCAAGGCCAGTCTAATGCAATTCCAACAGAGATCAACTCAATTGATCAATCAATTAATCGGTTGATTCAAATATAAATCTAGAGCTGGATATTTTTTCCATTTTATACTTGAAGAAACTGAGTCCCAAGGAGGTGAAATAAATTAGGCAAGGCTATAATAAGATAATAGATTTAGGAAAGAACCTCAGATATCTAATCCAACTCTCATTTTAAAGAGAGCAAAACTGTCACTCAGAAATGGAATAACTTTCTCAAGATTACACAGAGAGAAAAGTTAAGGGGCAGGACTTGAACCCAGATCCTCTAACTCACAGCTGTCACAGTTCAAGTCAACAAGCATTTATGAAGTATTTGTTATAGCATGCGTCAAGCACTGTACTAGGAAATGGGTTTATAAAGAAAAAAACAGTCCCTGCTCTCTAAAAGTTGACATTCTCCTAGGCCAATGGTGGAAGTTATCTGGCGTTGGGCATTTGGCTGGAAGGAACTAATGGAAGATAGAGGATCTTGGAACTCAAGAACTGAGGAGGGCTTGTGGATATGTTGACTAGAGGTTGCTATTGAGATTGCAAAGAGTGCCTGGAGTAGTTGCAAATTTAAGGGCTAGAGTGGTCTTGCTGTAGATTTATGTTTTAGCTGTGGGGGCCCAAAAAGGCTGTTGGGTACTAGAGGAAGCTGTGTGGGCTGACTTGAAAATCTTTCCAGTTTAGGATGAGAAGGTGACCTTTAATTCCAGTATCTCTTTAGAGAGGAGCCACTGTTACCTTCATGAGCAGAAGCCGATCAGGATGACCTATCCTATCAATTATTTGGAACTCATGTTTCCTCTCCCTTTTGTCTTCCCCTCCCCAACTCCAGTCCATTGTAACCCAGAGCCTGTAGAATTAACACAAGGTCCAGGAGGTAGGAAGAAGATGTTAGAGAAAGCAAAGAAGGCGAGGGGTGAACAAAAAGATTTTGGGGGAATGAGGTTTACCGCAAAGTAGTAAGAGAAGAGAATAGTGTTTGGAATGAAGGGAAATCAAGCACCAAACTGATAGTGCTACCTCCTAGTCAGAGGTCAGATCTCTCAGTTTTGCCTTAAGATCTCTCCCAAGAAAACCAAGGAAATCCAAGAAAGCTTAGTGACCTGGCCAGTGGGCTAGGTGCAGTGGACTACAGATGGTGCAGTGGACTACAGATGCTGTAGCTGATTGCTCTTAAGCAATACAGATGGTAGAAGCTCCTTCCTGGGCCACCATTTGATTGTCTTACTTCTAGTAGAGACTTACCCGGTTTACCACAGCAGCCCATCTAAGCCTTTACAAATGAAAAACCTTTGCCAAGAACTAGTTTAAGCCACCCTGTATCCCATGAGCTGCTTTCTTGGGCCATGTTCTCAGAAGCCAACCCATTTTTTCCATCTGCTATTCTTCTGTACTTATAACCAATATAAACAGTCAGAGCTTAGGTAAACATGAGAAAACCTACTCGGGCCGGCAAACTACTCAAGCTATGTAAGTCAGCTCTCCTGGTGAATGAAAAGAGCTCTAGCATGGATTGAGTCCTGGCTCGCTCCGTTTCTGACCAAGTGAGCTGAGGAGCTGACGTCACTTCTCTTTGTTGGACCTCAGTTTCTTCCTCTGCAAAATCATGAGTTTGGACTAGAGGAGCTCCATTCTATGATTCTGGGGGAGTCTGGGATTCCTGAGTTGAAAGAGGCAATGTTAGGCTTGTGGAAGGGCTCAGCTTTCTTTCAGAATGCACCCAAGCCTTGTCCTGAACTGCTGTTACTTCTAGAACATAGAGGTGGGCCTCTGGGAAATGAAAGAGAGATGGATTTGGGCTGAATTTTGGTGCCTTCTGTTTTCCAGGTGGTTGGAAGAGAATACTTTATTGCAAAACTGAACCATTGACTGACTTGGTAATTCAAGACTAAGCTAAAAATATGGCGGCCACAAAGGCGCTCTCCAAGTGCACCATAGTGCCTCCAAGCGAGACTTGGAGGTGCCTGTAAATGCTAGAGGAGATGTTCGTTGCCCTGGAAAAACACCTTAGAGTTAAGGCCAGCTTTCTGAAGTCTTCTTGTACACTTTTAACTTTCTGTAGTTATTCTTCTAACTTGATACTCTTTGCTCTTGCACAAATAAGATGGTAATGTCAATCTGGGCAATATTAATTTAAATCCCCTAACTGCTTAAAGCCATGGGCATCAGACCCAGGAGCTGAGTGAGCGTATGTGTCCGTAATAGTATCAATATAGCAGACCCCCACTGTGACAAGACATAGTGAAGAATTTTTAGCCGGTATACTTCTGGGATCACTAATGATTAATTAGCGTGTATCATAATGCAAAGCAAATGGCACCCTAGCTACCTGGGGTTGCTGTCATCTGAAAATAGCAATGATTTCCAGGTGATCACCATGTTTAAAAGGAAAACTGCATCGTAGCCTGCCATCTTGTGGAAGCTGGTGGGTAGCTCATGCCCCAAGAAGAGCAAAGGAGCTGTTTTCAAAGCCTCTTTATGCCCATGGATTTGTGGGTCCTCATGGGTCTCCAGTCTCTTCTTGAGGATGACGGATGGGTTTGAAGCTTGAACAAGCCTATCTCAATGTTAAACACATGCAATTGATATTTCTTCTCCTAGAATCTCTCTCAACCAGATTTCTAGTCTAGTGGTCAGATGCCAGTGGCCAGCAGTCTTTCATAAGATGCCACCAGTCTGACCACTGGTTTAATCACTCTCGCTTCTTCTCCTGTGGTGAGACATTAGTAATAGTGTGTTTCTGCGCAAGGGCATCACAAAGGCCCTTGGGACAGTCAACCCAACCTCAGGCTTGTAGTTCATAGGAAGTCAGACTGGAGGACCCTTGGAGCGCTCAGAAATTTAACCGGTTCCCAGCAACCTTCAGATGGCAGGCGAGAATTTGTTTAGTCCTTTGATGTGCCTGCCTCTCAGCCATGCATTTTACTTCAGTCAGATCATCCAGTGTCATCCCGAGAAGGGTCCTAGAAAGCTACCTGCTCTGCCCCCTGCTTGATCTGGAATAGCTTTCAGGACATCTTAGACCTCTAGTGAGCAGCAACCCATTTAACTGTGAAGCAGTCCATTCCATTTTGGGATAGCTTGAATTGTTAGAAAGGTTTTCCTGATGTCAGGCTGAAAACTGCCTCTCTATGTCTTCTACTCATTGCTTTTTGTTTCTGCCTTCTGGGTCCAAGCAGAACAAGCTTCATGTCTTCTGCATGGTGGCCCTTCAGATACTTAAAGATAGCACTTATGTTTCCCTACCCCTATCGTGAGCCTTCTGTACTCCTGGTTAAACACTTTTCGTTCCTTCAGCTACTCCTTAGATGGCGTAGTCTTGAGTTCCCTTGCCATGTTGGTGGTCCTTCCCTGGACCTGCTCCAATTAGTCAACATCTCTTCAAAAAACATGGATACTGTTTTGGTCTACCCAGGATAGAGTACATATAGCAAAATAGTCGTCTTGCTTAGGTTGGGCACTATGCCTCTCTTAACGAAAGATCCCGTTGGGTATTTTGGCCGCCATGTCCTCCTTGAGGTTCCAGCCTAACAAACTCGCAGGTCTTTGTATGTGAATTCTTCTGTAGTTGTGCCTACTTCATCCTATCTTTGTGCAGGTAAGTTTTTGAATCCCAGTATTTCTATGTTTCTCTATCATATTTCATCTTTTGTGTCTCCATTATGAGATTTTCCCTCCTCTTTGCTCAGATTTATTTCATCTGTAAATTTGATAAACAAATGATCTTTCTATTTACCCATTATTGATTTTAAAAAATCAACCCATGTAGAACCAAGGATTTTAAATATTGAAAACAATTCCTAGTTTCTAATTTCCTGAAAACACATTAGTACAAAAATTGATTTAGTTTCCATCACCATTATTTTTTTAAAAAAATAACTTTTCATTTTACAGTTTAAAAAGCTCCTTCATATATGTATTCTTTATTTCTTTGGCTATGTAGGCTTGGCCAGGCAAGCCGAGTCACAACTGAGGTGGGATAACCAAGACCTTCTCCTAGTTGTCAATGCTTTTAGGACAATGGAGGCAACATCTCTGGCTGTACATCTTATTTCTAGAACTGTACTCCTTGTGAACGACATCCTGCTTAGTCCCAGCCTCTGCAATGACAGCTTGATGCTGGGGCATCTTTCTTCCCCCTAGGGGCTATTGCCCTGACCCCCCAGCCCTCCAGCTGGAGACAAACCTTATTGTTTCCCAGAGCACACACTCTCAGCACCTCCTTGCCCCAGAAGCAAAAATTCTGAGGTGCAGCCTTATTGTCCCCATTTTACAGATGAGTAAACTCAAGAAATTCAAGGTGCTTGCCTGTGAGGAGGCAATCCCCTTAAACACCAGATACTGTCCATTTGCTATTGCATGATATCTAAGCTTTCTTCATAGGCACACACAATCATGTGTTACTATGCAGCCTGCATTTAAATTCTCTGGGACCCATTCAGCATAATCAGAGCGGGCCATTATCCTATTGCGCTGAAATTACTCAAAAGGAAAGGAACCAAAGATTCTCCATTTCAACCAACTGATGACAGATCTATTTAGCTAATCACCCTCCAGGCCTCCCTACCCCCCATTCCTTATTTGTCAGAATAATTTTTTTAAAAGTTGTTTTTAAAATGTCCCAGATGGTGCTATCACAGATTGATATAAATGCATTATTAACTTAGGAACCGTCCTCACAATTCCTGTAGCCTCTGAGGCAACATTTGGAAATTTTGCTTTCTTAGTCTGCCCTTAAAGATAAAACATTGCAAGAGCATCCCTGTTGTGTTGCTCCTTGTTTTCATGTGTACCGTAAGAACCTGATCAGTGATCCTCCTGCAGTGAGTGCCGCCTTCAAATACCCATGTCCATGTTTTAGGAAAAGTGGTTTTGAAAGAAACTCCTTTTCAAGGCTACTTCATCAGGGCTTAAATATATGGAACAGATTCCACTTTTGAACTGGAACACTAAATCTTGAGGTGACTAGTTATTAGAACGTCTGTTGCTGTTGTTATTGTTGTTTAACGTTCCCAGAATTGAGAAAATCGTGGGCATTTGGGAAATTGCAATTAGAATGTTTTCCAGCTGAGATAAAGCTCGTTGAAGGATGAAATTTATATTCTCTGTTCAAAAGGTACAGTGGGGAGAATGAGTCAAAGAAATTGCTTTCCAACTGGGGTAACAGAGTCGAGTGTTTTGGTTTGATTGTTCAAAACTGGCCCCAGGTTCTGGTCTCTCCGAATGGGGTGTGCTTCCCTTCTATTCCTCTTACAGCCGATGATAAGCATCATTTAATGAGCAAGTTCATTAACTGTTTTCCAGTTCATAATTTCAGGCTGCCTGTGATGGACAGAACATTGTTATAAGGAGAAGGGGGTGTTGTAAGGATGAAGCAATTCTGGGTTTTGTGCTCATTGAGAATGGCTGAGGAGCTCACTTAGGGTTATTCTCCCCAACCCCCTCCCAGCATGGCTATTAAATGCCTAACTCCTGGAAATATTCTATTAGATCTGAAACTCTGATGTGTTTCAGCTGTTTATTAAAATAATGTTTCAAACGACACGTTGGTCGCCAACCACATCACGCACCTGCCACGAGAGCAGCACGCTTCTTTATATGAAGGATTAAAAATGGTAACGAATCAATCTGCAATTTAAATTCTTTTCTCTGTAGGTATTAGGCCAGGTCCCTTTGTGCTATTTCTTCCTTTTCTTGTTTTTTTCCTTTGTGTCAGGGCTGGCCTGTGCAATATGAAGTCTGTGCCCCTGTCTAAGACGCCTAAGTTAAGGGCGGCCCTCCTGACCACGGAAGCATCATCTTTTCTCTCCTCCCGATGGGTCTTTGTCGGATGGGGGTTTCATTTGGTGAGCATTGTTTGGCTTAAGCAGGGAGCGGCTTGGAAAGTCTATGGAAATGCTCCATTCACTGATTAGGAATTGAAAAAAAAAATAATTGCCCCCTAAAAGCAGACAGGCACATGTTTGGTGGCTCAAAAAAAAAAAAAAAACCAACCTGAATTTCAGCCCTGATTAGAAAAAGAAATCTCTGGGGGCCCACTTGGCTGCATGGGAAGCTGTGGGAGAATGAATGGCTGGAGGATTTAAGATGGAGCATTTCCAAATGTAAAATCCAATGTCTGGGTGGTCAATATTTGCAGGCTATAAAAAAGCCATCGGAGGTGACAAAGAATCTAAGATTTGAGAGAGACACGGTACTTTAAGAGCAGAAAACCTAGTCAACAAGTAACTTGTGTATGTGGTGTCAAACAAGTGGTTTGTTCATGTCCCACCCCACACACACACTTTGACAGAATGAGAAGACAAACAGCTTGTCACTCCTTTGCGTGGTCTGTCTCTCTGGCCTGAGGAGTAGAATTATGGCTGTGTGTCACAGAACCCAAAGGAAAGGGGCTCTTTGGACCATTTTGTCCAAGCAGTCAGACAACTGAGTGGGGAAAACAGTGATGGTAACCTCCAGGCAACCCAGTTATTTGATGAGCTCTTACTGTGACTGATCTCTTCAGGCAATACGATCGGCCCTGGAACACCATGTAGACACGGTTTGACTGGGACCCGAGTTGGGGACAAACACAAGAGTGGAAAGATGGAATCTCCAGCTATGTATTTAGTGACAGTATGGGATGAGGAATCAAGGGCGAGGAACAAATGAAGGAATTATACATCCTAGAATTGAACCTTTGTTCTTCTCTGCCCTTGTCCCTTGTGATTTCTTTGTCTTTCCATATAAAATGTTTCTTGTCTTCCCAGGGACCCACTAATTTTTAAAAAAATTTTATTAATACTTTTTACTTGCAAAACATATGTATGGGTAATTCTTCAACATTAACCCTTACAAAGATTTCTGTTACAAATTTTTCTCCCCTACTCCCCACCCCTCCCCTAGATGGCAGGATATCCAATACATGTTAATTATGTTGAAATACTTAAGAAATCGAATATATGTATACTTATTTCCACACATCATTTTTGTGCAGGAGAAATCGTATCTACAAGAAAGAATAATCAGATAAAGGAAATACAATACAAGCAAACCTCAATAGAGAGCATAAAAATGTTATGTTGTGGTCCATATTTCATATCCCTCTCTCTGGGTGTATATGGCTTTCTTCACTGAACAATTGGAACTGGTTTGAAGCATTTCATTTTTGAAGAAAGCCATGTCCATCAGAATTGATCGTCATATAGTATTGTTGTTGCCGTGAATAATGATCTCTTGGTTCTGCTCACTTCACTCAGCATCAGTTCATGCAAGTCTCTCCAGGCCTCTCTGAAATCGTCCTGCTGGTCGTTTCTCACAGAACAATAATATTCCATAACATTCATATACCATAATTTGTTCAGCCATTCTCCAATTGATGGGCATCCCTTCAGTTTCCAGTTTCTAGCCACTACAAAAAGAGCTGCCACAAACATTCTTGCACATGTAGGTCCCTTTCCTTCCTTTAAGATTTCTTTGGGATATAAGCCCAATAGAAACACTGCTGGGTCGAAGGGTATGCACAGTTTGATAACTTTTTGAGCATAGCTCCAAACTGCTCTCCAGAATGGTTGGATCCGTTCACAGGTCCACCAACAACGCATCAGTGTCCTAGCCTTCCCACATCCCCTCCAACACCTGTCATTATCCTTTCCTGTCATTTTAGCTAATCCGACAGGTGTGTAGTAGTACCTCAGAGTTGTCTTAATTTGGATTTCTCTGATCAATAGCGATTTGGAGCAACTTTTCATATGACTATAGTTTTAATTTCATCCTCTGAAAATTGTGTGTTCATATCCTTTGACCACTTATCAATTGAAGAATGACTTGAATTCTTATAAATATGAGACAATTCTCTATATATCTTAGAGATGAGACCTTTATCAGAACCCTTAAATGTAAAGATGATTTCCCAATTTGATGCTTCCCTCCTAATCTTGTCTGCATTAGTTTTGTTAGTACAGAAACTTTTTAACTTAATATAATCAAAATTATCTATCTGGTGTTCAATTAAGAGTTCCAGATCTTCCCTGGACATAAATTTATTCCATCTCCACAGGTCTGAGAGGTAAACTATCCTATGTTCCTCTAATTTGCTTATAATATCGCTCTTTATATCTAGATCATGAACCCATTTAGATCTTATCTTGGTATTCGGTGTTAGGTGTGGGTCCAGCCCTAATTTCTTCCACACTAGTTTCCAATTTTCCCAGCAGTTTTTGCCAAATAGTGAGTACTTATCCCAAAAGCTGGGGTCTTTGGGTTTATCAGACACTAAATTGCTAACGTTATTACCTAGATTGTCCTGATGACCTATCCTGTGCCACTGATCGACTGCTCTATTTCTTAGCCAGTACCAAATGGTTTTGATGACCGCTGCTTTATAATATAGTTTTAGATCTGGTACAGCAAAGCCACCTTCATCTATCTTTTTTTTTCATTAATTCCCTTGAAATTCTTGACCTTTTGTTCTTCCCAATGAACTTTGCTACTATTTTTTCTAGATCTGTAAAATAATTTCTTGGGAGTTTGATTGGTATGGCACTAAATAAGTAAATTAGTTTGGGTAGTATTGTCATTTATATTATATTTGCTTGGCCTACCCATGAGCACTTAATGTTTTTCCAATTGACTAGGTCTGATTTTATTTGTGTGGAAAGTGTTTTGTAGTTTAGTTCATATAGTTTCTGACTTTTTCTTGGCAGATAGATTCCCAGGGACCCACTAATTAAAGCTTTGAAAAAAATCCTGTTATATACACAACATATTTAGACTATACTTCACATCAAATTGCTACCGGGACACCTGACTATGAGATCCCAGAGAGAGAGGCTTGAAGCTTCTGGTAGAGAGTGCCAGGAGACCCAGATTCCAATCCAGCCTTCATTGCTTACTATGTGACCCCACCCAAGTCAGCTGGCCTTCCCAAACCTCAGCTTCCTTAAAATTACCTCCTGTCAAATGTCTCCTCAAGGGTCTCGTTATGGAGCTAAAATATCATCTTAAAGAACCCTGGGGATTGTGCTAGGACCAAAAGAGCCCTGATTCTGGAGTCTGGGAGCTTGGGTTCTGACCCTGACTTTGTCGCTTACTGCCTCTGTGACCCTGGACTAATTGGTTACTCCATCTTGGTCCCAGTTCTTTTCTTAGGAGAAGAGGGCCATTGGATGGCATGGCCTCCAAATTCCCTTCTGGCTTTAAATGGAGGCTCCTGTGACCTTAAAATGCTTTATTTGTTAGCTCTTCCTTCTGTCATCTGGCAAAGCAACCGCTTCCTCTGGCTTCTGTTGCAATAAATGTAGGGAGAAGAAAATTTTCTAGCACACCCAGCCCACGAGGAGAGAGAGAAATGGGAAGGTTTCTTCCTTAGTCCCAAAAGGCCATCCCTGCCCTCGTGATTCTCGTGACTGTCTCAAACAGAAGCCTAATTCCCTTGGGTCCCCCACGGTGGACCTATGGCAGGTTGGAGTACTGTGACAGTTCTCACTGGCTTCTGCCATGCAGAGAATGGGGACAATCCCCCATGGTGTATTTGATGAGGGATCTTCATTGGCCTCGGAGCAGCCCATTTGCTGATGGGTTTCTTAGATTTTGGTCAGTATCACAAAGCTCTTTGACCTGAGTCGTTGTGTGTCAATAGAGTCCATCTTTCATCAAGTAGAACCATGCTCCTGTCTGTCTGCTGACCACCATCTCATGCACACATGTGTGCACGTGTGTGCGCGCACACGTACACACACACACACACACACACACACACAGTCTTCCATCACCTCCATGGATATTTTGAAGTCTCTGAGGCTTTTTCTGACAGTCACCTCCCTTCTACAAACTCCTGCCATGCAACAAGTAATATGCCCTCTGGGGCCATTTTGCCTGCCCCTTATCTGACCAGGGGTCACCTCTGCAATATCCCAGACAAGTGATCAATCCAGCCTTTACCCTTCTTGGCTCCCCAACTAGATTGTGAATATTCTGGGAGTAGAATCTGGACCAGTGTATCCATAGTCAATTGACAAGCATCTGTTAATAAGTTCAGCACTCACAGTGCTAGTGATTGAGTCTAAAAAGGCCAAGGCAAAGCAGTCCGTGTCCTCAGAGAGATCATGTTTTAACAGGGGAGACAACAGGCACATACAAAATAGATAGAAGGTAACTGGAGGAGGCTGGAAGCAATGGCATATAAAGTCATTCATTAAATAAAATTGGATGGAACACTTCTGACATCTGAGGCATGGTCACGGTAGACATAACACCAGAAAGGGAAATCTGAGAGCAGCGTGGCATAATGGGTAGAGCACTGGATTTGAAGCCATGAGAGCCTAGTTTTGGATCTCACTTCTGACAGCAGTTTGGTTTTTGGGAAGGCAGGCTTTTAAGGGCTTTGCACCTCAGTTTTATCATCTGTTAAATAGGGATGATAAGACCTGTCATATTGTCATGATACAACCCGTGGGGTTCTTGCAAAGCTCAAAAGAAAATCTAATGTGCTTTGTGAATGACGGTTATTGTTAAACTTTCTGGATAAAGTAAGTGACAAGGGTACCTATTTCAAATAGCCAATTTTCTTCCACCGTGTTAAATTATACTGGTTAAGTCAATGTTTTAGCTCTGTTGAAGATGCAGGAAGAGAGCCTTCCCAGCTCCTGACCCATGTGGGGATAAGCTGGAGGAGGTAGTTGCTGAGTTTGAAAAGGCAGAGCTGAATCTACAGGGCAAAGTCGATACATACAGAGAATGGAGGAGCAAAAGAATGGAACTGGCACAAACCCACGGCCTTCACCCCAGACTCCCCACCAATCCTAATTGATCATCTCCATAGCCATAGACCCCAGGAGGAAAGTGGAGGACTCTCTCAGACCTAACTTTGATTTGTTGATCGATTGTAACAAATTGCCTAACTTCCCCTCCACGCTTTAACTATCCAAACCCTGGGGAGAGGGAGACAGTGTGGGGTAGTTGACAGAGGGATAGCCCTCGAGGCAAAAACACAAGTCCCTCTTCTGACACATAGTTTCTGTATGACTGTGGGTAAGAAGATGGACCTTCCAGTGTTCCCAGTCACCTCCAGAAGGGAAGGGAAGGAAGGGAATGAGCCTTTATATAGTGTCGGCTATGGGCCAGCTCCTTGCTCTAAATGCTGTTACAAAGATCATCTCATTTGATCTAAGTCTAAAGCTGTGATACGGAGGAATTGCCGATTCACACCAGCGTAGGAAGTTTTCCCACTAGGAGAGACGTCCAGGTACCCCTCTACCCCAGGTTCCTAACTGGACAACATGGTCAAAAGAGGTAATGGGCCATGGTGGCTAGAGAGCCAACCTGGGGGTCGGGAAGATGGGAGCATGTCCCGCCTTTGACACATACTAGCTGTGTGACTGTGGGCAAGGTATTTCAGGCTCCTGGGTGGCACAGTAGACAGAGCATGGGGTCCAGAGTCAGGAAGCCCTGAAATCAGATTTAGCCTAGCTGTGTGGTCCTTAGCAAATCACTTAACCTCTGTTTTTCTCAGTTTCCTCATCTGTAAAATGGGGATAATAATAGCACCTACATCCCAGGGTTTTGTGAAGATCAATTAAGATGATATTTGTAAAGCACTTAGCACACAGTGCCTGGCACATAGTAGGCACTACAAAAATATTACTTATTATCAATATTACTATTACTACCTCCCGGGGTAGATGAAGGTCAAATGAAATAATATTTGTCAGCCTCTTGGCAAACCTTAGGATGCTGTATACGTGCTAGCTTTTAGTAATATTATTATTTCTGTGCTGTAAGAAATCTAAGTTTGGGAGTTAAGTAGTTTTGTTAAGTTTTCAGGATTTGTCAGTCAGTCACTTGGCAGGGTTTTTTTGAAGTCTGCTATGTGCTAGTGTTGTAAGAGCCACGAGAGAGTATAAAACAGAGGCTTTGCTCTCTCCTAGTTTCCATAGTCTGTTTTAAGAGTCAGGGCTGGGGCTTTTGTTTCTCCTGAGTTCAAATTCTGTCCTTCCCAGCCTTGTGTTCTTAGGCGATTCAGTTCTCCCCTCAGGACCTTTTTTTTCCCTTACTTGTAAAATGGAGGCAAGAAGCCTCCCTTTGCTTAACTTGGAGGCTTGGTTTGGGAAAAGTGTTTTAGTAAACTTTTACATGTTTGATGAATGGGAACTGTTTGAGAAAAATAAAATACAGCGGCTAACTCATTACTGTTTTGTGCTCCAGATCAGCAGTGTAACTAGCCACATTGTTCCTGAGTAAATTATGGAAAGCTGTGGGGAAAGGGGGACAGTATTGAGGACGATCAAGTGGGAAAGTGGGCATAGCCCCAGCAGAGAGGTCATTCTCACCACAGGGTCAGGACCAGTTGTATTACATAGCAAGAGCTAGTCTCCCAGAGGCTCCTGTGCCTTGTATTTTTAACAGCTATCAAATGAGGCCCCCAAATGACAGGAGAACTGATAGATGTATGTTCTTGGGAAAATGTTGGCACCCCGGGACAAAGCTCCATTTCTACGGTGTTACTTAGAGCACTGGTACCGACAAGTGAACATGTACTATAGAGGGGAGGCAAATGAGGGCCATGAGAGTTAAGCCATAAGGGCCGGGAAGGACAGAGTTTGAATCCAGGAGTAACAGAAGCCCCAGCATCATGTAGGCCAGTGGAGGGAGTGTCTCCTAAACTAGACTGTAAGACGTAGAGGAGAGTCAGTGAGGGCCACGAGGAGTTAAGGGTCTCTCCTTTCTGCTTCTCCACCTCCTTGTCTCCCTCTCTTCTCCTTTGGAAAGTGCTACAGTTAGGCCAAAACCAGAGAATTAATTGTGTCTTACTAGCAGCATGATCTTTGAATCCCAAATCAAGACTTGGAAGATACCTTAGAAGCTAAACAAACCAGTCTCTCTACTTTATAATTTTATTGCACACTTCAAGTTTTTTATTGTTACAGTGTTATTATTGTAGATCATGCAATATTTATGTTAACTATTTTGTTATTGTTATAATTTAACTATTAACCTCTTTATTTTACAAATGAGGAAACTGAGGCACATTGAGGGGAAGGGACTTTTGCAAGATCATACCACTAGTAAATCGCAGAGCCAGTAGTTGGGATCGGGTCTTTAGACTTTGAATTCATTGTTCTTTGCAACACCTCTTCAGGCCTCAGTTTCTTCAGATGGAAAATGGGGGAAGAGAGAGAAAAAAAATTAAAAGGAGTGAGTTGGCCTCTGTGGCCTTGGAGGCCTTTCTCTTTACTTCTCTATTGAATGCCTGAGGCTCAGTTTTCTCATCTGTAAAATGGGTGTCCTCATATTTGTGCTCCCCACCTTTCAAGCCTGTTGTTAAGATCCAATGCTGTTTAGTGGCCTTTTGCCAGGGTTCTCTCTTGAGTTGAGTCAACTTTCTTCCTTTCTTTCTTTTTTCTTTGTTTTTTTTCTGCTGAGGCAATTGGGATTAAGTGACTTGCCCAGAGTCACACAACTAGGAAGTGTTAAGTATCTGGGGCCAGATTTGAACTCGGGTCCTTCTGACTTTAGGGCTGGTGCTCTATCCACTACACCAACTAGCTGCCCCATGAGACAACTTTCAAAGCACTTTGAAGCCTTAAGGCTACAGGAATTATTATTGTAAATGAATAATTTTTGAAGAGAAACTGGAAGCATCAGAAAATTTCTTGGACTTCTCCAGGTGGAACTGGAGCCTGTCCCTCCAATTCAAGGAAGCTTCATTAAGCCTTTGCGCTGTCCAGTAGAACAAAAACTCTGTGAAGGCAGGGACGGGTCCTCTTGACTTTGTCTGGTGTGCTCAGCCTAGCTATGTAGCTGTGGGAAGGACTGGACTCACTTCTCCCTAGATTGATGAATTGGGTCTGATCCAGAGGAAATATTTAATAAATGTTTATTGACTTGAAGATACTGTGTTAGGAACTAGGGACACACACACATACACACACACACACACACACACACTCACACTCACACACACCTGAATTCAGAACCAGAACAAGGAGTGTTTCATTTCTACTCTCCTTTTCCCATCCTCTCACCCAACCTCCTGGGGTTGGAGGCGGCTGGAGAGCGATATGAGAAGGGGAGGCTTAAATTGAAGGGATCCAGACTTGGAGCTGGGTCTCTGGCATGAGCGTGCAGCCGCGTGCATATAGATGTGTGCATTTGCGTGTCTGCCTTTCTTCTACGGGCCCCTTTAATACTCTATACCTAATTGGGCCATTTTAATAATAAGTGCCTCTTCACATAAGCTCATGGCATAAGGCGATATTTTCTGAGCCACAAACTGGGTTCCCAATAAAATTTCATTTGCTCTCTGTGCTGAGAAAATAACATTTCTTACTCCAAACTGAGCACAGTTCTGATTAGAGAAGAGGAGAGGAGGAGGAGGAGGAGGAGGAGGAGGAGGAGGAGGAAGAAAAATCGCCTTCTGGAGCAGAGGCATGTCAGGAAAAGATGTATTCATTGGTGATTTTGATATTTAAAAATATAGTAGATTGTTAAAATGCAGATTACAGCATGGCTATGGTGTTAAAATTGCTTTTACCATTATGAAGATAAAAATAGCTCTTGGTTCAAATTTCCTGCTGCTTCTTTCTAAATGAAGGAGTTAAATACTGAAAGGCAGGTGGATGGTGAAACTCCTTTAGAAAGCAATGAATAGGGTTGATGGCTAGAACTCCAGGGAATCTATTGAGGGTGCGAAGGCATATGCTGCCCTTCCTACACACCCAGTTCAAAGTGGGGTGAAGCTGCCTGCGTAATTGGCTATGAAATAGCAAACCTCTGGGAGAAAATGGTTCTTGGACTTAATTGCTCATGTGCAGGGCAGTGAACAGCCACCTGGTTGATTAGCGACCTTACCTATATTTACAACCACCCAAGTTTAAGTGCACAGGCAATTGTTAGCACCAGGCTGCTAAGTTCAATCAGGGAATGGCTGATTAAATGAGATCTGACCACCAAGGCTCAGAGATCCCCCCCCAACTCCCCAGACCTAAAGGGAATCCCACAAAGCCCCAGGGTACACACCGTGGGGCCACAGGCCATCCAGATGATGAAATAAGCATGTGTCCTGTACTTTGTAAAAGAAACCTGGCTTCTCTGGAGGTGGAGGCAAAATATAATCAAGCTAAGTGGCGGTGGAAAGATGCCTGGACTGGGAATCCCAGCTTGGCTACTTAGTAGCTGTGGAGTCCCAGGTAAGCCCACTCTCCTCTCTGTCCCTTCCTAAATCTATGAGTCGTTACTATCCCTTTGGCCCTTGGGAAGAGACGCGGGAAGTATCTCTCTGAGTGGGGCTGCGGAACTCTTGAATTTCTCCAGCAGAAGTTCGACTGAATTCATTCCATTTAAGAAAGTGACTTAAGCACCTTCTCTGTTTTAGAAAATGGTAGCTCCTAGAGGGAAGGGACTTGGAGCTTTGTTTTGAGATAACCATCCCTTAGCGCAGCTTCCTGTCTCGGGCTTTGGGCAAGTCACTTTCCCTTCAGTGAGTCTCACTTTCTTCCTCTAAAAAATGAAGAGGGCCTCTGAGGCCTTTGCACCTTTAGACCTAGGATGCCAGGATGCTAGGTAGACAAATGTTGTCTTCTCTAAAGGGATTCAGATCACAATAAGCCTTTGGATGTTGGAAACCAGTTTTCCCGCTCATGCACATAGATTGTGAGAAGCTACGGTTTCTGGTTAATCAGAGTTTACTTTCCAACACTTGGATTGAGATTTGGACACCAAGATTGATCAGCTAACAATGATTCCTGACCACTGAATCCAGTCTTCTGTCCCATAGAGATGGTTTAGGGATATTCCTAGTGGTCTTATCTCTAGCCCACAGTCTCTCCTACATCTGTTTGAATTGCATGGTCCAAAGGTGTCAAATTCAAATAGACAAGGGGGGGCATCATCTAAGAATCTCTATAGTCACTATATGAAAAGACACACAATAACATTATCCATATTTTATTTAAAATATTCCCGTTACGTTTTATTCTGGGTCGAGCAGCATCTAAAGTGGTATGCCATGTAGCCCATAGACCAGGTATTTCACACCACTGCTATAGTTCCTTATATGATGTCATCCGGAGAGAAACGAACTTCACAAAATCAGACGATGTTAGAGTGGGGAGGGATTCCGGAGATCATCCTGTTCAACCTCATTTTTCAGAATAGGATTTTGAGACCCATAAAGGGGAAGGACTTGCCCAGGAAATAAGGAGCAGCGATAGTATTCAAATCCAAGTCACTTGACCTCAGATCCATCAAAATGATCATCATAGTCTCCACCACCACCATCATCATCTGCAAGGAAATGGGGGGAATTATGCAGTATATCCTGTTGGTTGCAAAAAATTAACATCTACCAGTTAGAAGGATGTGATCAGATAGCTGCAATTACATAGTAGAATCTTGCTATATTTGGTAAACTTAGATATAACAAACTCCCAATTGGCAGCATAGACTCCAGAGTGTTCTTGAGAATTCAGCAAAGATAGTAAAAAGTAATCAGGCCTTCATTTTGGACAGAAGTTATCCAGAACATTGATCCAGCGACATTTAAGAAGGATATTTTAAATAAATGTCACCTGAATACTTGGAATCTCCAAACTACATGTTGGAAAAACTTTCAAAACATAGAGACCTAATAGAAGTCATCACAATGATAGAAGAACAGGGTGAAATAAACATTATCCATGGCCTCCAGCCCATCCCTGGAAATGGCCCAAAGAAGCTGAGCTTATGTGCTAATATTCTGGGGTATTAGACTTGGTATCAAGAAGATCTTGGTTTAGGAAAAGGACCCACATGTGCAAAATGTTTGTAGCAGCTGTTTTTATAGTGGCAAGGAGCTGTAAGTTGAGTGAATGCCCATCAGTGGAAGAATCAGCTGAGTAAGTTACGGTCTATGAATGTGATGGAATATTATTGTTCTATCAGAAATGACAAGCAGGCTGATTTCAGAAAAGCCTTCTATGAACCGATGCTAAGTGAAGTGAGTCATGGCAACTCATTATTCTCATCTTTCATTTTATCCCTTCGTGAATCTATGAGGTGTAAGCAGATGAGTTGTCGTTATCCATTTGACAACAGTGAAGAAAGACCAGAAGTACCTCTCTGAGTGGGGCCGTGGAAGTCTTTGATTTCTCCAGTAAAAGTTGAACTGAATTCACTTAAGCGCCTCCTCTGTATTAGAAAATGGTAGCTCCTAGAGGGAAGGGACAGTAACAACAAGATTATGTGATGATCTTCATAATGGACTTGGCTCTTCTCAACAATGCGGTGCTTCAAGGCAATTCTAATGGACTTGGGAAGGAAAAGGCCATCCCCATCCGCAGAGAGAACTCTGGAGTCTGAATGTGGATCAAGGCATAGTGTTTTCATTTTTGTTATTGTTGCTATTGTTTATTTGCTTGGGTTTCTTTTTTGTTTTATTTCTTTCCCCTTTTGATCCATTTTTTTCTTATGCATTATGGTGAATATGGAAATATGTTTAGAAGAATTACGCATGTTTAATCTATATTGCATTGCTTCCTGTCTAGGAGAAGGAGAAAAATTTGGAACACAGGGTTTTGCAAGGGTGAATGTTGAAAACTAGCTTTGCATGTATTTGGAAAAATACAAAGCTATTAAAATGGTTTTTTAAGACCTTGGTTCAAATTCCGCCTCAGTTACTTGATAGTTAAATAGTTACATACAATAACTTGATAGTTATCTTTGACTTATCACTTAATGTGTATGTATCTTAGTTTCTTCATCTATAAAATGAGAGCATTGGCCTTCTTTATGGTCTGTAAAGTCTCTTCCAGCCCAAGTTGTATGATTCTGTGACTTAACAAAAAGTAGTCATTTATCCATTTGCATGCCATCTACATAACATTAAATATAACTGAATAGTAGTAGACTGGTGGCTTGTCCTAAAATTGTTTCTACCTCAACTCCTCTGGTAAAAAAAAAAAGATGAGAATAATGATATGAGACTGATAATAAGAGCTCATAATTTTGCTTTCTTGGTGACACAATTATTGAATAAGGTTATTTTTATGTTCATTTTTTGGGGGGGAGGCACCCAGGGAGTTAAGTGACTCACAACTACTAAGGTGGCATAGCTAGTGAATTTTCCAAGCGTGGATTGCAGCCCAAGCCCTCTGCCTCCGAACCCACTAGACCTTACTGCTACAACCAGTGTTAAAGCCCTGAGGATACTCGGATCATAGTCAGTGCCTTCCTTCAAGTCAAGAAAAGTTCCAATGGTTATATCCTTAGCATGGGACCCCCGTCATATGGGGAGCTCAGCATTGAACTTGGAAGGGACCTCAGAGATCAATTAATTCAATCTTAGAGACTCATAAAATCCTGTAGTTGGAATGGACCTTCGAGGTTATCTACTCCAACCCTTAACTGAATTGTTAATCCCTAAGTGCTCTCCTAGTCAGTGCTTGAGGATCCCCGGAGATAGGGAACTCTTTCCATCACTGCCACCAGAGTCAGGCTATTTCATGTCCAAGTAACTGTATTAGTAGGGTTACCTGTTATTTATCATATCTGTCTCTTCTTTGCTTACGTAGCCTCTACCCTAGTCCAAGGCCCCATCACCTCATCTACATGATTGCAATAACCTCCTAATTAATCTTCCTGTCTCGTCTTTCCATCCTCCACACAGCTCCCCAAAAGATATCTGTAAAACTCACATCTGACTTGCCTATTGCTTCCAGGATAAAATACAAAATCCTCAGCTTGGCATTTAAGGCTCCCTCCCACCCCTAATTTTCCATTCTTATTTTATGTGATTAGCTCTTGTGGCGTCCTCAAATTGACTTGCTCCTGTGCCTTCCCAGAAGGCATTGTTCGTGCTCCTCCCTTACCTCCACCTTGTATGATTGCTAATTTCTTTCTGCAATCAGCCTGTGTGCACTTGATATTATTACAATATCATAGATTTGGGGCTAAAAGGATGTCAGAGGTCCTATCTCTTCATTTTACAGAAGAGGAAACAGAGGCTCAGAGAGGGGAAGGGATATGCTGAAGGTCATGCAGGCAATAACTGGACAATCTATAACACTTTTTGCATCATCGAACCCTTGGGGAGTTTGGGGAGCCTTTCTCAGAATGTGGGTTTTGAATGCATACAGTCCTGAGGACTACAAAGGAACTCAATTATATTGCAAGGAGAAATAAGTTTGGGGATCCCAGTTTAAGGACCTCTGTCTACTGGGACCCTTGTTCTTTCCTCTGCCCTAATGCTATCTTTCCTCCTTGAAATGATCCTATATTATTATACTCATACTTTGTGTTAATTGTGAATCGTGCATCCCTCCCAGCACTCAGTAGAATGAGAATACTCTTGTCTAAAATGGAGCAACTTCAAAGGGCCCTTCCACTTCAGAATCTACTATCCTTTCATTCAGCCTCCCGAGGCTTTAATTCCCTCAAGTGTAAGATGAGGGAATTGAACTAAATGACCTACAAAGTCCTTTCTAGTCTACTGGTCTTCTGATCTTGTTTTTGTCATTTCATCCCAGTTATGTTGTACATAGTAGGTACTTAAATAATTGTTGAGTTGAATTAAATTCTGCTCTCTGGAACCCTATAGAATCAATCAATTCCACCTTCCACTAGGCAGCTCTTCTGTTTTTCATTTTCAGCTATCATGTCTTGCCTAAATTTTCTCTTCTTCACCCTGTGGTGGAAAAGGAAATGGCTTCTCCATAAATGACTTATTTGGCCATAATTTGTGACCTAGATTTCCTTAGTTTGGTGGCTGTACCTGGGCCACTTTTGAACATCATTGTCTCGAGACCATTTATTCCTATCGGTAGTAAGAGGTAAATAAGAGTTAGTTCCAGCTCCATTCCTTTCCCCCCTCCCTCTCAGCTTTCCCCCTTGGTTCCATTCATTTCCTCAGCAGCCACTGCAAATGAAATTCTAGTTCGTGAGGATGAGGAGGTTAACAATGGTTCCATTGTGCCATTTCTCAAATCCAGGGGGGTTTTCTCTCGTTTAGGAGCCTCTGAAACCCATTGGAGTTGAGGGCTCCAGTTGGGTCACTGACTCAGTGGTTTCAGGTTTCCTCTAAGGCAGTAGAAAGAGATTGAAAAGAGAGAACAGATCTAGTTTTTCTGGTGCCTTACCCAAAATGTTCTTTTATCTAGCTTGAGACTTCTTCCATTTAAGTCGTTTGTCCACATGTGTATTTCCAGATAGTTGTATGCATAATATGTGTTGGTATATTTGGGGATGTGCCTTCATTTACAACAGTCAGTAAATGTCAAGTCTAGTGGGCCCCACAATCTACTGCGTTCACCTCTACTTCCCTAGGAGAGACTGCCTGATGTAAGAAAAACCTTAAAAGCCAGGGTGCTACTAGGGGTTTGGTCCTAGAGGAACCAGAGTGAGGCCCCACTCAGCAGCCAAGTCTCAGACCCACTGATTTTTTGTTTCTTTATCTGTATGATAGAATACCGGAAGGACAGAGCAGAAGAGGAGCCCTTCTGGCCATTGAGTGGCCAGTGTTTGTCTGGAGAACTTTCTACTCTCCAAGGCCCACTCTTCCACTTTGGGGCAGCTCCAGTGATTAGAAAATAGACATTAAGCTTGACCTCAAGCCTATGTTTGCATGGTAGGGCCTTTCCCCAATTTCCTCCTGTTCTGTCCTCTGGGCCCTTCTTTCCACATGGGAGCCTTTCACATGTTTGATGATTGTTGTTGTACAACCAAATATTTGGTTGTATCCTCACCTTCCAAAGGCTTCTCTTTTTCCAGCTAAACAGCCCTAGTTTCTTCAATCCCAACCCCCATTGCATGGATTCAAGGCTCTTCACGATCTGTTGTCCTCCTCTCGTGCTCTGGCTTAGAGACATCCAGCACTGAAGACAAAGCTACATAGAAGAGTGAAAGGGAACTCTCACTTCCTTCATTCTGGACTCTAGGCCTCTCTTCATGCAACTGAAGGTCATATGAATGGTCTCAGTCGCCACTTCACAGGTGACATGGTACTATTGAGCTTGCCGTCCATTAAAATCTCCCTACTTGGTTTTCAGACAAACTGCCACCGTGAGAAAGCAACATGGTACAGGGCAGAGAGCTCTACTCATGGAATCAGAGGTCTCTCTTTACTGGGCTTCAGCTTTCTTTTCTATATAAAGTGAGAGGGTTGAACTTGGAGGCTTCCTAGATGCCTGCTAAGTCTAGGGTTATGAGTGTAACTTTGGGCACAGAGACTCGATTTCCTCTTCTGTAAAACAAGAGGAGTTAGATTCTGTGCTGTCTAGCCAGTCTCCCTCATCTTATACTTTGCAAGGTGATTTGGACTCAAGTGTAAGCCTGGACATATTTCCCTTACTAATTTTTCTCTCGTTACCTTTGACCTGGCTCTAGCTTATTGAGATATTTTGGATCCTGAGGCTGGAATCTGATGTATTAGCTGCCTTTGCGACCTTTGTTTCATCTGAATATTTGATAAGGATGCCACCTATGTTCTTATGCAGGCCATTGATTAAAATGTCAAGGGCCCAGTATTGGCCACTGAAGACCACCTTCCAAGTGGATGTGTTGCAATTAGTGAGTTTTTGTTGGATGCCCAGGTAAATAGGAAGATAGAGTTCATCATGTCTTTCATGTGTTCGAATCACCAGACAAGGATGAACTACTGCCAGAGAACTGGCAGATGGGACCGTTGTCTGTAAAATGGCAGGTAGAATAACGTTTGTAAGTCCAGATGAGGAACACATGTGCGCCCATAAAGTGCTATGGAAATGTGAGCAATTACTAGTAGGAATTTCTGTTCCCCATGTGGATTTTTTTCCATTTTTTATATTCAACTCACTTAGCATTCATTAACTGCCTACTATGTGCAAGGCACTCTGCTAAGCTCTGAGTTTAGGGTCACTTCTGGCCTTTGTCATAACGAATAAAATGAAACTAGACGAATGTCTCCTTTCCCCTACCCCAAGAATGAATTAAAATGATCAAACTCCAAGTCAAGTAAATATTGCTTAAATACCTGTGGGGTCTAGGAATAATAATAATTATTATTTATATAGCACTGTGAGGGCTACAAAATGCTTTAAAAATTATCTCACTTTAGCCCTAACAACTCTGGGAGGTTTTATTATTCTTATTTTACAGATGGGAAAACTGAAATAAGTTAAATTTAAGTGATTTGCCCAGGGTTACACAGCTAGGTATAAATGTCTGAGGCTGGATTTGAATGTGGGACTTTTTGACCCTAGATCTACCATATCTACCTCTTTGTGATTCTAAAGAAATGGAGGAGCCACTATTTGTTACCAAGAGTTTCAAGAAGAAATGGGAAAGGAGCAGTTAGGCTTAGTATTATATGATATGATAGAGAAAGCATTAACTCCAGAATCAGAGGATCTGGGTTCCCATCTCACCTCTACCGGTGTACTCTTGGGTAAAACACTAAGAGTCTCAGAGAATCAAACTGGAAAGTTTTCATTCCACAAGGAAGTTGGACTAGATGGCCTCTGAAGTCCATTTTAACTTCAGATCTGTGTGCCTATGATATGACTGCTTCTTTTTTTTATTATTAATACTTTTTATTTGCAAAACATATGTATGGGTAATTCCTAAACATTAACCCTTACAAAGCTTTCTGTTACAAATTTTCCCCCCTACTCCCCACCCCTCCCCTAGATAGCAGGATATCCACTACGTGATAATTATGTTAGAATACTTAAATCGAATATATGTATAGTTATTGCCACACATCATTTTTTGTTCAGGAGAAATCGTATCTATAAGAGAGAATAATCCGATAAAAGAAATACAGTGCAAGCAAACATCAATAGAGAACATGAAAATGTTATGTTGTGGTCCACATTTCACATCCCTCTCTCTGGGTGTATATGGCCTTCTTCACTGAACAATTGTAATTGGTTTGAAGCATTTCATTGTTGAAGAGAGTCATGTCCATTAGAACTGATCCTCATATAGTACTGTTGTTGCCGTGTACAACGATCTCCTGGTTCTGCTCATCTCACTCAGCATCAGTTCATGCAAGTCTCTCCAGGCCTCTCTGAAATCTTCCTGTTGGTCGTTTCTTATAGAGCAATAATATTCCATAACATTCATATACCATAATTTATTCAGCCGCTCTCCAATTGATGGGCATCCACTCAGTTTCCAGTTTCTAGCCACCACAAAAAGAGCTGCCACAAACATTCTTGCACATGTGGGGCCCTTTCCTTCTTTTATCATTTCTTTGGGATATAAGCCCAATAGAAACACTTCTGGGTCAAAGGGTATGCACAGTTTGATAACTTTTTGAGCAGAGCTCCAAATTGCTCTCCAGAATGGTTGGATCTGTTCACAGCTCCACCAACAATGCATAAGCGTCCCAGTCTTCCCACATCCCCTCCAACATTCATCGTTACCTTTTCCTGTCATTTTAGCCAATCTGACAGGTGTGTAGTGGTACCTCAGAGTTGTCTTAATTTGCATTTCTCTGATCAATAGTGATTTGGAGCACCTTTTCATATGATTATAGTTTTAATTTCATCATCTGAAAATTGTCTGTTCATATCCTTTGACCATTTATCAATTGGAGAATGGTTTGAATTTTTATGAATGTGAGACAATTCTCTATATATCTTAGAGATGAGACCTTTATCAGAACCCTTAAATGTAAAGATGATTTCCCAATTTGATGCTTCCCTCCTAATCTTGTCTGCATTAGTTTTGTTAGTACAGAAACTTTTTAACTTAATATAATCAAAATTATCTATCTGGTGTTCAATTAAGAGTTCCAGATCTTCCCTGGACATAAATTTATTCCATCTCCACAGGTCTGAGAGGTAAACTATCCCATGTTCCTCTAATTTGGTTATAACATCACTCTTTATATCTAGATCATGAACCCATTTAGATCTTATCTTGGTGTGCAGTGTTAGGTGTGGGTCCAGCCTTAATTTCTTCCACACTAGTTTCCAATTATCCCAGCAGTTTTTGCTGAATAGTGAGTACTTATCCCAAAAGCTGGGGTCTTTGGGTTTATCAAACACTAAATTGCTAACATTATTACCTAGCTTGGATATGACTCCTTCTTTAAAGAAGAAAAAAGGATGACAAGATTAGAAAACAAGAAAGCACACCACACTTGGACTTAGTCATATGGAAGATCAAACAGTGGAGCTGAGAGTGTTCTCAGAGGCCATCTAGACTAACTCTTTCAGTTTATAAATGAGGGAACTGAGCTTGAAAAAGATGAAGTTACTTATGATTATGGGATGCTAATTTTAAAACTGAAATGGACCTTAGAGGCTATCTTATTCATCTGCTTCATTTTATACTTCCTGTCCTGGGGTTCAGACCCTGCTTCTACTACTTAATACCTGTGTCACTTGAGGGAATCAATTCATTTCTCAGGATCTGTTTTCTTATCTGTGACATGAGGATAACATAAGATTTGTCTACTTCTCAAGAATTTTACAAAGTTGGAATAAATGCATTCTAAGGGCACTTGTGGCTGTAACATTCTGTGCTTTTAAACTGATCAGAGGCTTAGATCATCTAGGCCAATCTCCCACCCAGGGCAGTATGCCTTTCTGCATAGAGCCAAAAAAGTATTTATTCAGTGTCTAGTATGTGAACAACAGTGGGTTGCTTGCTTGGCGTTGTGGATACCAAAATGGGAAATAACGTAGCTCTGCCCTCAGGGAGTTTAGCTCTTAAAAAAAAGGGCAGAAGCCATGTACCTTCAAGTCAGGGTGCAACAGGTACATAGAAAATTGAGAAAGATAAGAAGCTTGAACAGGGATGGTTCCCCTTCTGAGAGGATCAGATCAGGATAGAGGAAGCAGGGGTTCTGACTCATGGATCCTCTCTTCTGTCAGTCTGGGGAAGCCTATCAACTCCTCAGAATCATATTTTTAAATGCATACATACATAGACTATAAAGGAAATCAATGGCATTGAAATATAGTTATTAAATTATTTTCAAAAGAAAATCCATGAATGCCCAAGCTAGAAGACTTTTAAGTAGATATGTAGAGGGTAAAGAGAAGAGTTCATTCCAGATATGGAGGATGAAATGGGCAAATTTCCAAAGTAGGAAGAAAGTTTGAGAGCTAGGTTTGAACAAGATTCTGGACTGAGCACTAAGCTTGAGGAGATGGTGTTGTCTTTTAGATAAGAAATGGGGAGCCACAGAAGGTTTTGAAGTAAAGGAATGGTGTGATGATTTTTATTCATTGAGAAAGTTATTTTGACCATGATGGTCAAGCGTCACACATGAGGGACAAGAATAAATAGATTGCTCTCTGCGTTGTTGGAGAGAAGTCTCAAATCAGTGATCTCCCCGCTCCATTGGAGTATTTTTTGAGTATTTGAAAGTAAAAGGTAGGGAGAGACAGGAACAAGGGTGAGAAGTTGGAAGAGATGTAGTAAGGTACCTGGAACAAGAGTGATGGCCATGTGAGTGGAAGTGAAAATGGAAAGGAATAAATGAATGAGTAAAAAGTGAATGGATGAATAAAAAGACATTTATCAACTACTCACTTTGTGCCAAGCATGGTGCTAAGCACCGGAGATAAAAGTAGAAATGTAAGATGTTCTGTCCTCTCACTCTTTATATTCTAATTAATGGAGACAACATACATAGCAGATTTAAGCTACAGGGCAGATGGCAAGGCCTAGATGTTCTTAGGGTGTATTATAAATGAGATGGCAATGTGTGGGGTACCAGAGGATACGGTGATAGGGCATATAGTAAGCCATGGTGGACCTCGGAGCACAGGGACATTTATCAGAAGAATTGTAGCAGATGATTCTTAGATCATTTCCATAGTGACTGGTTTTATCTGTCTTGTGGAGAATGGATTAAGAGACCTGACCTACTACTATGAGGAATGATTGAGTGGATTGAGATTCAGAGCAGAATAAGGGCTCTGAGTTCCCTCCTATAGGGGTGGGAAAAGGGAATCAGAGTCCAGCTAGGAGAAAAAAAGAGGAAGGGAGCCTTGGGAGGAGGCAGTAATAGAGGAAGGGCTCCTTGTAGTACTTGTTCCTGCTGTGTCTTCTGGCATCCAGATGGGGTCTGAGTTTGGAGGTGTTGAAGCTGGAATGGAAGCGGAGAAGTGCACCTTGTGGAGAACATGAATTTGAGAGGTCTTTCTGAGGTAGAATTGATAAGACTTGGCAACTTCTTCAGAATGTCTGATCGGGTAGTTTGCTGGCCTCAGCTGGAATACCCTTACAGACAAAAAAAACCTCACAACTTCGCAGAGTAGAGAATTCCCTCTTTATAGAGCTAGCTCTAAGTGTAAAAAAAAAAAAAGCCTTTCTCCTGGCCTTCAATTTTGGGGGAAAATTGTAGAAGGAAGAACAAAGGAGTGTACAAGAGACTAGAAAGAACTGACTTTGTAAAGGACCACTTCCAGAATCCCAGAATGTCAGAATTAAGAGGACCCTTAGATATTTACTGAGAATTGACAGCCATGATCATCCGGCCTCTTATAGAAGATCTCCAAGGAGAGGGAGCTCCTCCCCATGTAAGGCTGCTCATTCTACTCTGGCTCACCTTTGTCAGTATTTCCACAAGTGAATGTCCATCTGTGTGAGTGCCCTGAGCCTTCAAGACAAACAGGGAAGCAATAAAGACAAACTGCCTGGACTTCACTAAAGTTGTATAAGGTATTCTCATCAATGAGCCAGGTGGATCTCATTCATAGGGTCGGCGAAAACTTAAGAGTTGGGAAGACTCCTAGAGATGATTTAATTGAATACTCTTTGCATGTGCTTGTTACATAGGAACACTTAAAATGTTTTTTCATTCATTTACATTTCATTGATATCTTTTATCTGGATATTGCAGTCGTTTCTGTTGGGGGGAGCGAGAATGGTAGACTTTTCCTTCCCATATTGGACATTCCTTTGTAGCAAAGAAACATAATCAAACACAACACTATTAAGTAAAAAGAGACCTTATCTGCTGTGTTCTCATTTGTTTTCTCTCTCTCTCTCTCTCTCTCTCTCTCTCTCTCTCTCTCTCTCTCT